>PVKA01038758.1:0-20005 GCA_004027165.1 Ctenomys sociabilis
GCTCATAGGTTGAACCTATTTTCCAATATCTAATTATTTTTTAAAAAGTAAATTAAAACAACAGTGAGATAACACTGTTTGCCCATTACAGAGTAGAGAAGAAAATTTAATGAGAATACCCCATGCTGGCTAGAGTGTGATGAAACAGACCATACCCAGGATAGGAATGTAAATTACTACAACCTTTGCCCTGGTAATTACACTTATGGCACGCCATCAGAAAGAAATAATCTCAAATTGACAAAAGATTTATGTACAAAGAGATGTAGGATGGCTTTGTTTATGATTTTAAAAAATGGAAACAACCAAAATAACCAACTGTTGGGAAAATGTAAATTATTTTATATTCACACAAATGTACTATTAGTCATTGACTAATTGTATTTTTATAAAAAGCTCTGGAAAAATTGAATTGTGTGGTATAAAATGTAGAGAAGCAACTGGGATATCAGGGTACAAATTGCATGCAGGATATAATCTCAACTGTGGAAACAAAAAAGAGTGCCCAGGAAAAGCTTGGGAGGAAATGTGTTGGTACCCTGAGCCCAAGAACATGGAGCTCAGGACAGGGAAAGGTTGATAGAGGAGAGGAAAATAAATGCTGGGAGAGCCTGGAAGATGCCTAAGTGAGCTCAGAAAGTCTCAAAGTTTAAGACATTATGTTTGGAGACAAGAAGGCATGGAATCTAGCTTCATCTGGTTATCTGGTTCAGCCTGTCCTAAAGCTCAAAGAAAGAACTGACTGCCTTGTGAACTGAGCTCAGGGGACTGCCACCTGGCTAGTATATCCAGAGCACAG
Organism: Ctenomys sociabilis; assembly: GCA_004027165.1. Classification (NCBI taxonomy): domain Eukaryota; kingdom Metazoa; phylum Chordata; class Mammalia; order Rodentia; family Ctenomyidae; genus Ctenomys; species Ctenomys sociabilis. The sequence goes on from PVKA01038758.1 coordinate 800, forward strand.
GGCTTGAGGTGGTGCCAGAGAGATGGGTAGGGAATCATGCCAGGAGACTCATGAAAATCTTTGAGCCAGCTGAGGACTTTAAAATTTTATCACAAGAGCAATGAGGACTCAAGGAAGATTTTAAGCTTTGCCTTTTAGGTAGGTTACAATAATGACAAGGATTCTCAGCAATATAGAAGCCCCCACTTATTTAGTAATAAAAGTAAAGGTAAAACATGAAAATGTTAAACATTAAAATTATAATAAAACATATTAGAAAACCATTAGGATTTGAGGTTGGGCGAAAATTTTTTAGATACAACACTATAAAAGAACAAAATGATAAATGCATGAGCCATAGAGGAGAAATTAATCAACTGGACTTCACCAAAATTCAAAACTGAAGTTCTTCGAAAGACACTGCCTTAAAGAATTTTTAAAAATCAACAACATGAAGGAAATATTTGTAAATCATGTATCCAGAATATATAAAGTCTCAAAACTCAATAATAAACCAAGAAAGAAAACTAGCTGTGGGCTGGGGAGGTAGCTCAGCTGCATAAGCACCTGCCTGGCAAGTGCAAGGCCCTCAGAGCTGAGGAGGCTGAGACAGGAGGATCACTACGAGTCCAAGCAGCATCACAAGATTCTGTATAAAAAACAATTAAAAAGAAAAAATTAAAAGAAAACTAGCTAGATAGCTATAATTCCAGGACTCAAGATGCCAAGGCAGAAGAATCAAGTTCCACAGCACCCTGCACTGCACAGCAAGACCCTGTCTCAAAAGAAAAAAAGCAAACTACCCCATAAGAAATGAGCAAAAGCTTTGAACAGACATTTCACCAAAGAGGATGAACAGATGGCAGACAAACACACAAAGAGATGTCCAACAGCATTAGTCATTTGGGAAAATGTAAATTAACTACAGTGGAGTAACTTCATTAGGCTATCTAAAATTATAAACATGAATTGTATTAGTCAGCCTTCCTATTGCTGGGAAACAATACCCAACACTTCAATTTAAAGAAGATTAATTAAGCTCATAGAACTGAGCGCATGGTTAGCAGGCTCCAAGGCAGCAGCATTGTGGTTGAAGCTTAACAAAGCAAAGCTGCTTCATGCATGAAAAACGAAACAGGATGGGAGAAGAAAGGAGGAGGGGGACCAGATGTAGTAGCCAAGACCATTCCTCCATGACACACCTAGGCTCACCCACTAGTGTGGTCCACAAATCCCCTGGGAAGATCCCAAAGCCAATTGAGATGGCATTCTACCCTAACCACCACTCTGATCGTGTCAAATGTTGGTGAGGACGTGGAGCAACTAGAACTCCCACCAGTTGTGGGGTGGGAACATAAATGGTACAACTGCTTTAGAAACAGGTTGGCAAGTTCTTAGAAAATGAAACACACACCTAAAAGGTTATCCAGCCATTTGTCTCCTAGGAATTCATCCAAAGGACGTGAAACTGCGTATCCATACAAAGACTGGTACACGTGGTGGAAGGAAGGAAGAAGGAAAGGAGGAAAGGGAAGTAAACATAATTAAGATGTATTATGTACATATACCAGCTCCCCAGCATGAACGTGATGATCATTATGGACTACAAACATGTGCAATAAAATTTCTTAAAAAACTTGTACATGAATCCCCATAACAGCTTTATTTATAATAACTAAAAACTGGAAACTAATCAAATGTTCAACAGTATGTGAATGGATAAACAAGCAGTGGTACACACACAATGGAATGCCACTCACCCACTAAAAAGAATGAACTACTAATGGACAAAACAAATATTCATGAGTCTCAAAATAATTATGCTGAGGAAAAGAAGTCAGATAAACATGAGCGTGTTCTCTACGGCTCCATTTTCATAATATCCTGGAAGTGGATGTATAGAAGCAGAAAATAAATCAATGGTTGCCTGGGGAATGTAGGAAGTGGGATGAGAGGCAGACAGGAAGAGGGACCACACCATGGCACCAAAATTCCTTTGGGGGTAATAATTTTGTTTTGTTTTGTTTTGGTTTTTTTTTTTTTTGCGGAACCAGGGATTGAACTCAGGCCCTTGCGCTTGCCAGGGAAGCACTTATTCCACTGAGCCACCTCCCTGGCCCCTATAATTTTTTTTTTTTTTAACTAGGGATGGTTCATAAGTGCATGTGTATGTCAAAATTCATCACATTGCACACTTTAAACATGTTTAGTCTGTTTGTATGTATATTATACTTCAAGAAAAGTATTGTACATTACACACACACAAAATAGGAGACACTTCCTGGTCCTCGTCTCAGTCCAAGAAACCAATATTTGTAATCCCAAAGTTACATTATAAGAATCCCATCAAGCTGATTCCAATCTACCACTTTCCATGCAACCCACAGTGAAAATGAGGACACTAAATTATATATATATATATATATATAGATAGATAGATAGATAGATAGATATAGATAGATATAGATATATACACATATATATATGCATATATATATTTTTTTTTTGAGGTTGAGGAAAAACTTTATTGGATAGAAAAGTTCTGTTGGAGAGGGACAGAAGGGCCTGAGCGGGTTGCCCAAGTATATTTTTAATCATTGGGGAGTCGAGGGGCTCTAAGTCCTGCCATGACACGGCTTTCCAGAACCAAGAGAGCAACCCAGGGCCTCCCCCAGTTTTTAGTGGGGGAGTGCTTGAGGAGGATTGACTGAGAATTGTGGGAAGTAGGTGACTACTGTGAGCTGAGCTAGGCAGGTGGCCTACATTTACCTCTGCCATATGCAGAAAGGATCTGCAGAGAGAGTAATCTGTATTATATGGTATTTAATATTTTGGGAAATCTGGTGCTTCAGCTTTGATGTAGTCTTTCAAGCCCCAGGAAGTCATAGCCTCTCTCTCGAGGCTCCATCCCAGCTGGCCGAGCAGAGCATTAGCTCTACCATCCTGTCTCCACCCAGCTCCCATTAAGGAGCAGCAAGTTTATCAGGGAAACACGCATGCCACCTTCAAAGACCATCACCATGACCTCAGCTAGACACATTGCTTAAGGCCAATTGAAGGATAAACAGAAGTCCTAGCCAGCTCTACATAACAATACGAGGAAATAGGATCAGACTCAATCAAAATGGAGACAGTCGCTCTTCTTTCAAGGAGAGCTGCTCAGGTGGTCCCCCATATAATGTTATGCATTATATTGGTGCAGCTGAGTACTGGGGTCTTTCTCTCCCATCTCATCTCTGCACTTCGTTTCCTAGCAACTTGAATGAACCTCTTCCTTCTCTGAGCTCATAAATGCCTCTTTTGCCTAAAGAATATTTCAAACTTGATACCTATTGCTTGTGATCAAGACTTCTGGTGGGCATGGATAATGTCAGGGGCAGTGCGGGCAGACCTACAGCACGTGCGCTGCAGCAGGCTGCTGTACCCTGAGAGCTCTGTAAGGTTCACCACCACCGGCCTAGTGCGTATGAGGGTACAAGAAAGGGTGTGTGACCTCATCGTGGGCACCAGAGGCGGGGAGTCGGGACGTCAGAAAACAGACTTGCATTGGTGTCTGAAGAGGCTGGGGCTGGGACAGAGGGGCTGAAAAGGCTCGAGAACTTGGGCTCAGAACATCTGAACTAAAGACAGAGTTGGGTGTTCACTGTCACGCTGGCCATGGTTCCAGGACAGATAGAACCCTGCCAGCATCTCAGGACCTGCCCCTCACCACTTCGGGGGCTAGGGGCACCTGGGACACCTACAAGCGCAGAGGAGAGTAAGAAATGCCATCACCACATGGCCACGCCAGAAGAGTAGGAGAGCAGGTTGTCATGGAAACTGAGCTAAGGAAGCATTTCTAGGAGGATGGGATCAGCAGGGCCGAATGCGGCAGAAAATCCAAACTGATGAGGGCTGAAAATGTTCTTTTGAATTGGCAATTAGTAGAGCATTGATGAGCTTAATAACGGCAATTTCAGGGGATCATGGACCAAGGAGGGGCTGGAGATAGAGAGGGAGATTTAGAAGGTAAAATGGACCAGTGCTGATAAAGAATTGCACCTGGGTGAAGGGGTGGTGTCAAGCCAAGGCCCTTGGGTCGCTGGCATCCAGCATGGATGGGGTGGCAGTGAGATGTGTCACCAGAGGTTAGAACCTTTTTGGGGGGAGGGGTGTACTGGGCATCAAACTCAGGACCTCGTTCTTGCCAAGCAAGCACTGTGTCTTTGGCCATTCCTGGGCCAGGATGGGGCCTTTGAGGGGGCGATCAGGAGTTTCAGGCAGGACATTTTAATCTCCCAAATGCATTTAGTGTTTAGAATGCATCGACCATGTCCCTCCAGCTTTATTTACTTAAGCTAATTCATTGGTACTTATAACTATTTTGGAAGGCAAATACTGCCTCATCTATCATCACTGGCACATGAAAAACAGAAATACAAAGAGGTCTGGAAATGGACCATAAGCAAGAAGGTGACCAAGGACAGACTTGAAACAGCAAACAGATACATTAGTGTGTATTCCCTGAGAGAAACAACAGGAGTCACAGAGGCAGGTGGATCTGCACCCTGGAGATCAGCAAAGGGATGGGGCAGGAGCTGTGAGTGCTGAGCCAGGCAAAAACGGCCCTGAGGCAGTGTGCCCTGGAGGCCACTGGTCCCGAGGGAGTAGAGGCTTCAGAGGTGATGGCAGTGCAAGGAGGAGGCTGCAGAGATGGAACAGGAGAGCCAGAGGGCAGAGCTTGGCAGGAGGTGACGGCAGCCACCACCTCAGGAGCCTTTGGGCCCGAGCCTTCCCAGTGGCCGTGTCCAGAGAGGCCAGGGGAGGCAGGCTTGGACAAAGGAGGCTTTGGAGATCTTTATCAGAGTAGCCTCAGGACAAAGTACAGGACCCCTGAAAGAGGCCCTGGTTATGACAGTCTCAGGAGGCCCAGCAGTGTTGGCTAACACAGTCCAGAAAGCTACTGTTTTTAAACATAAACATTTTTAAAAGTCTTTTTCAATAAGAAATGCATGTACACAGTCCAAAATTTGAAATCTACGAAAAGATGCCGGTGAAAATTCCCCCTCCCACCCTTCATCCCCAGCCCCCTAGCCTCCTTCATAAAGGCAGCCAGCATATGCTTTCAGAGACAGAAAATAAAACTCACATGTGGAATTCTGAAATTCTGGAAATAGAAAACAAATTTCAGAATACTGACACTCTTAGGGGAAGGGTGGCATTGGCAGTGAGTGATGGGAGAGAGGGACGGTGGGCTGGGGGTGGGGTAAGTGCAGCAGTAGGAAATTACTTCTGGACAAGAACATGTGTTTCACTGAATGGTACAAAATTGTTTCATTTTCCTTCTATCAAGGAACATGAGCCTGTTATCCTTTGGGGCCGTCTTGCCTGCCCCTGGCAGCTCACACTGATGGGGGTTTATCCCATCCCCCAGCTGAAACCACCAGCCCTTGCCTTTGAACAACCCTCAGCTCCTGGCAACGGGATTAATCCCAGAGACTTCTGAATAAACTTTTCCTGACATAAAGTAACATGGTTGAAATGCAGTTCAATCATTTTCTCTTTTTTAATTAGACAAGCCAACTGGAGTGTCAAAGGGGGACACAGTGGAGCCCCTAAAGCTGAAGGGCGACCTGGACAAGGAGAAGGGGTGGCTGCTAGAGACGATCCCTGAATCCCAGCTGCCCCAGCAGGGGAAGTACAGGCAGCATATAGTAGGTCCTCGAGGCTGCAGAACCCCTCTCCCAGCATGCAAGAATTTGCTCCTTGCCTCAGACCCCCATCAGTAGCATTAGGTGCCAGACTAAAAGGAAGGTCAGGGGTGCTCTGTCCCCTGCCTCAGTCTAACTAAGCAGACAGCGCTCCTTCGCTGGGTCTCAGCCTCTGTGCTACAGAAATGGTAGCAGGGAGCTTGGGGGAAACTTGCCCAGGATAACCTCTCCTTCCTTCTAGAACTTTGGGCTCTGACTGAGGCAGGCTCACAGGACCAGTGGCCACCTTCCCTGTTGTGGATACCCTGGGCTGCATGGAATAGCTGGGGGCATGAGGGTCCACTGGGCACCCCAAAGGCAGCCCTGGGAGCTGAGAGATGAGGGTCAGGCCTGGAGTCTACACCTTGGGTGGTGTTCTTTGGGGTTTCCTCTCAGAAGGCCAAAAGAACAAGCTGGGCCTTGTGTCATGGTTCTTGAAGAACAGGATCGGGTTATGCAAACACAGAAAAGGATACAGAGGGATCCCAGGAAAGCAGAGCAGACCCTAGGAAGGAAGAGAGGGGGACATTGTAATGGTGAGAGTGACCACTATGGGCTGTGAGTGGCAATGTTGGATGGGGAGCCCGAGAAGGAATGATGCTTTCCTCTGGGGGCCTGGGTAAGACCAACGTGTGGGAGGGTGGTAAGGGGCAAGGCAAGGGAAAGAGAGGAGGGAGGCAGGATCCAGTGGGAACTAGTTTTCATCAGGCATGAGATATAGGTGTGTTTATGTTCTGAGAAGAGGGAGCCCGAGACATCGAGCAATTAAGGATGTGACCATCAGTGAGCAGATGGGGCCAAGGGATAGACACGGATTATCATCGCACAATCACATGTGTTATGTTAAGCCAGACTTAATTAAACCTTCTACCTTTCAAGAGTAACCTGATCCCTGGGTCCTTCTGGAGACTATGTTCTTCCTCTGTAGATCTCAGCGGCCCACGCAGGCTCTGGTTTTACCTTGCCTCCTGGTGGGGTCATGTTTTCCTCTATCTGCCAGCCCTGGTCACTTGCAAAGATCAACAGAGCTGACTGGTGCACTATGTACTTTCTGCTGCACATGGGCAGCACATGGGAAGACACAGATCTATACTGTGCAACTCAGTGGATTTTTAGTTCTGAACACACATCACCACCAGGTCCAGATACAAAACAAATTCATCTGCCTTCAAGACTCCCTTGCACCTTCCCCAGTTAGCACTTCCATCCCAGGCATAGTTCCAGCCCTTCCAGACTTCCAGCTTCTATCCCCTAAGTGTCTCTGCTTCTCTTGAATTTCTTATGAATACAATCAGTGTGTCTGGCTTCTTTCACAAAACATATGTGTACGAGGCCCACATAGGTTGGAGATGTGATTTGTCTCTTGTAATTTGTCTTGTCTTGTCACGGCCATGTAGTATTCCTTTATGGGAATACACCACTGATGGATCTATGGATCCATTCCCACATTAGTGGACATTTGGGTTGTTTCCAGTTTGTTGGTTTTTCCTATGACAGGTGAAACTACTGAGTATTCTGAACACCTTTTTGAGTATTGTATGTGATCAGTTCTAATAGGTAATATTTCTAGAAGTGGGGCACTGGGCTTTAGTGTAGGCATGGGTTAGGCATTTTTGGGGGGAGAATCAAAGCAGTTGAGAGGATCAAGGGTGTCAGTATTCCCTCTATTGATAAAGTGATTGCACTAACCTGTAAATTTGGTGTACTCAACATTTATTCCTTTTAGTGTAAAGTTGTGGCAAATATATAAAACTGCACAACAACACCACAGTTAAAATATAAAACATTTCCATCAGCCCCACAAATTCCTTCATGTTCTACCAGTCCCTGGCAACCACTGATCTGCTGTCTGTTCCTATATTTTTGTCTCTTCCGTGACGTCACTTCAATGGAAACATGGAGTTTGTAACCTTCTGGAATCCACCTTCTTTCACTTATCATCATGCTTTTGAGATTCATCTAGATTATTTCATGAATCAATTTTTATTTCTTCTTATCAAGAAAATTGCCCCCTTACATGGATATATTACAATTTTTGCTTGCTTTAAGCTCTGCGCTAGTTGAATATTTGGGTTAAGTTTTGAAGCAATTATAGATAAAATTACTGTAAACATCTACATAGCAGTCTTAGTATGGACAAATGTTTTGATTCTTTTAAGTAAATTGAATGTGATTGCTGGGTTATATGGCAAAATGTATGTTTTACTAAAAGACAGTAAAATACGAGAATTAAGTTCTGGCATTCTGTTGCATGGTAGGGTGCCTATAATTAATAATAATTTTAAATATTTCAAAATAGCTACAGAGGAGGACTTTGAATCTTCTTACCACAAATAACCCTTTTTTAGGTGACTGTGCGTAGTCAGTCACCCAAAGGTTTGACATGATGGATATGCTAATTATGTTAATTATATTATTACACATTATCTATGAGTATGAGTGTGAGAGGATTGCACTAAGAATGGATGTGTACCTCAGTGGCAAAGTGTTTCTTCAAGTGTCCTGGAACTGTAGGTAAGGATCACACTGTGTTCCATGAATGTGTGCAGTTATATCAATTGAAAACTATATATATATATATATATATATATATAAAGGACATCTTCAAAAGTTCTCAAAAATTTTTTAAATGCCTGTTTAACTTTATGAGACACTCTCAAGCCATGTCCAAAGGTTGCACCATTTAGCCTTCCTCTCAGCAGGATGGGAAAGTCCTAGTCACTGCTCCTCACCTACTGCCAGAGTTGGGATGTTTGGTAATTTACCATTGACATTTTCAGCCAATGGCTTTGTTGAGTGGCCTGGAAAGTGGGTGCTAAGGGAGAAGTGGCATGATCAGATGTGAGATCCAGGCTGGAGAAGTTAAACCTGTACTCGGGAGAAGCGTGGTGCATTCATTTAGGTGACAAGGGCCACACCAGGGGACTGACTGTAGGATGGAGCAGATGAAAATCTAAGCAGAGTTTCAGAAGTTGTTCAGAGGAGCTGGTAACTCTTGGCTGCTGGTCCCAAGAAGAAGACTCTGCCATGAGAATTTAGGTACTAGTGACCTCCCTACTCAGAAGGTCATCTTCAGACAAGTAGGTAAGGGAATCGAGCAGCAGGATGAGAAAGGGGAGATGGCCTGCTATGGTCGCCAGAGGGTAGCCTCAGCCTGGCCCTACAGAGAATTCTGTCACACCTCTAAGATGTCCCTCCTAGAAGCAAGGGAGCTGGGCTTTCATATTCTCAAGCAGAGGAGGCACTGGCCAAGGGACCCAGGAGCAGAAGGGCTGAGGAAGGAGACATAGTTCTCCATACAACCTCTAGTTCTCAGCACCTGTGGACAAAGAAGCTTCTGAAGCCAAAGAATAGTCACCTAGCAAAGAAAGGAAGTGGCTATGATGCACTAGAAACACTCTAGTAGGGGACTGGGGTATAAAACACTGACTTTTGGGTCTGAGCATCTGTGTAACCCACTAAAAACATTGAATCAGCAACTGATACTGTATCTGGAACTTGGTAGAAGCTCAGTTAAGTACCTGAAAGAATGACAAGGAATGACAGAGCACACTGAGATGGCACACTCAGGAAGCGGAGTTAGTTTGGGAGACAAAATAAAGAGCTTGGCTTAGGTCCTGGTGATAAAGTAGAAGAGAAAACAGATAGCTTTCATTTGGGGTCTGACACTCAGGAGACCATGTGTAGAGTCAGGCAGAGCACTGCCAGTGCAGGAAAAGGCCCAGGAGGTAATCGAAGAGAGAGAATACGGCACTCATTTGTAACCGCAGCTACTCAGGAGGCTGAGACAGAAGGATCCCAAGTTTGAAGCCAGCCTAGGCAAATCAGCAAGAGCCTGTATTAAGGGCAGGGCGTAAGCAGGGATCAAGTTCTTGTCTAGCATGAACAAGGCCTTGGGCTCAGTTCCCAATACTAAGGAGGTGAAAAAACAAAGAAAGAAAGAGAAGAGAAAGAAAAGGTGGACAATGGTCACAGGCCAGGCCAAGCGGGAGTCACTGACTGTGATGTCACAGAACACCCTCATAACACTGTTCATCCAGAGGGCCTGGAGCAGCCCAGAAGGTGAAACCAGGCAGACAGGCCTGAGGAGGTGGCTGTTGGCAAAGGGCTTAGAAGAGAAAGACCAGACTTTAAGAAGGAAAAAGCAGACCAGGAGGCCTCACATTGAGGAGCTCCAGGCTGAGTGGAAGGACTAGACTGAAACAACACCTCCATGTTGAGTTGAGCTGCCTGAAATTAATTAATTAGGCCCTAGGCTGGTAACTTTAACTCCTTGGCCTGAATGAACTTCCTGGGGTCCTGGGAAGGCTGGCTGGATCCTGCCTTGGGTGTACAGCCGCTGTCCCACAGGGGCCAATGTCAAAAGTTCCCAAGGGAGAAAGTGGGCAGGCAAGTCTTTGGGAACCTGGTAGCAGCTGAAAGGATCAAGTTGGGAGCAGCAAAGACTGGGGCAAAGAGGCAGCAGGAGACAGCTGCTTGGAGAAACTTGTGCAGGAAGGCACAGGCTGTGGGCAGGAACTTGTAAGAGTAGAGAGGCAACAGCCAGGAAGGGAAGTGTGAGACCCAAGGGGGCACAGACACAGGACAGCTGGCCTCAAGCATAGGGAGATGTAGACAAGTGGCTGCAGGCATATGAACAAGAAGGGCCTGGGCAAGACCTGTTTTCCCCACTAAGAGGGAGCTGGAGTTGTTGGCTGGGCACACAGGAGAAGGGCGTGTGGAGCCCCAGGCTAAGAGCAGCAGAGTAGAAAGGGATGGAGCCTTGAGACCAGAGGATGGGTAGCTGGCATTTAAGATCCAGCCAAGACTGGAGTAATGTGATCCATGCTGGTGCCAGTAAGTATGACGGTGTGATATGAGCCTGTCACCCTTGGCAGCTCGGAGGCAGCATGGAGAAGACAGACTTTAGCTTCCTCTCATCCTTGTCTAATGGCCCCAGCACACCTATCCACCTCTGACTTACAAGCAAGGGAGCTGAGGCCCAGGGAGAGGAAGGCACATTCCTGAGTATTTCAACAAGTGAGAAATGAGGCACGACTCTGGCCAAGGACCAGGTTTCTCTGCTTGGGGCAACTCAAAGGCCCTGTGACCTTTTACAGAAACAGACTGTGGAGCGTACTGGGGCAACCTTGTGCCTACCACCCTCCCCCAGACCTAAATACACACAGAACTTGCTTGCTCCCCATGGGCCCATATGTTGCTCAACTCAGTTTTTTGCCTGCTCTCCAAAGCCTCTGGGCAGGAACCAAAAGGAAGTTGAGGTTTGAGGTCACATGTAACTGGCCCAGGTTAGTCAGGGCCAGACACCACAGGGTCTTAATGCCAAGTGTGGTGGTTGTAAAATATGTCTAAAAATTCTTTGGCATTCCTTCAGCAGGCAAAGCCAAGTTCCTCTGCTCTAAATGTAGATTGGATTTAGTGACTTATTTGTAACATTAAAATAAAGCAAAAGTGAAGGTATAGGGTTTGTTGTCAAAAACCATTGTAACCCCCTCTTCCTCTTGCTCTCCTCTTTCCCTCTCTCTCTACACAACCCAGGAGGCAGCTTTCATGCACTGAGCAAACCTAGGGAGCTGTGTGAAGAGAACCACATGGCATCTTGACCACCGATGCCCAAACTCTGGTCCAAACTTCAGACATGGCCAACAGCTTTACTCCATCTCCTGAGTGACTTTGAGCCAAACCCATCCAAATGTGCTCCCAGACATCCGTGGCAGTTTGTTACACAGCAATAGATAACTAATACATTTATTGGCATTTGTAAATGAAGCGCCCCCACAATAAAAGCCAAAACTGTTGGAATGGCACTGGATCAAGGTTGTAGGGAGAGGCTAGAAAGACTTCAATAATGATAATGTTTGTAGAAGCATGGGCCCTTTGAGGAGTCTGCAGTGGGGACTTAAAAGAAAATGAGGAAAACCTTACTGGAAAGTGGAAGGGGAAATCCTCTTAATGCAGTGGCAGAAATTTCTGTAGCATCATTGCTTACAGCAACATGAGGAATAGGAAATGTGCCTAATGAACTGAGTGATCCAGTTAAGGAGCTTTTCCAGGCAAAGTGTTGAAGACGCCATCTGGTTTATTTTGGGCATTTATAGTAAAATGAGAAATGAAAAGATAAACTAAATAAATTATCTGTTAAACATGAAGAAGCCACAACTTGACTGCAAAAAGCTTTAACCTCTCCAGGCAACAAGCAAGATGAAGATTAAGACATGATTTTTGGCTAGGCACAGTGGCACAAATCTGTAATCGTACCTAGAAGATTGAGGCAAGAGGACCAGCAAGAGGCTGGTTCAGGGCCAGCCTGGGCAACTTTGACAGACCTGGCCTCAAAAAAAAATTTCTTTTTAATTTTATTGAAGTACAAATATCAATGAGACAGTTTTAAGATACCTTGAAAAAATGGATTTGATAAATTAATACATTGCAAACTGTTTTCATAATGTTTTGGTATCATAGAAGGTACATACATGATATTATACTTACAGACATTATTATAGCATGTCTCTTAACAGTAAACTAAGAGAGTGTATCTATTTGCATATCTTATTGTTTATACCTGAATTACATCAAAGATTCAATAATTAATACTTTCTACCTTGTTATTTTCCTCGTGGTTGTCCATAGTACTAGAAGCGGACATAATCTGTCCAACCACCATTAGTGCAAATCTTGCCTCTCATAGAATTATGTAGAAGCACAGTGTTATCTATCCCAACTGTACTGTCCATACACACACCTCATGATTCTTCCTTTCTATACCCCTTCCTTTGTCTACACCTGTCAAAGATGGGCACTCCATTGTCACTCAACTAATTTAGGGGCCTGAACTTGATGACACAATCTAACACAGTCCAGCATTCCACAACAATAGTGAGTTATCTGAAGAAGTTGTTGACCATAGCCATTTATGGCTCAACTTATTATTATGGCCCCACATTATGTACCTCATTTTTATACTTTTCTGCTGGATGGTTAAGACCGAGATAGAGCAAGACCTATATACCAACACATGTACTTTTTGTTCCTTATGACATCAGTGAAGTCCCCTCAGGGTTTATCTTGTAGTCCTGTACCTTATTCTGTAGATCCTTTGTCTGTGTCATCCATGTAGATGAGTCACGGCCAATGCTTGACCAGTTTGCTCTCTGTGAGAGCTTGAGAGAAAGTTTTCTCTTCATGTGACTCTCCCCAGGCACACTATAGAACTTCAGTCTCTTTCCTCTGTGGCTCCATAATCTCCTTGTTCAGAAAATTTGGAGCTCAACTGAGTTTCATGATGTTGCAGTACAGGCTCTCCTATGTCCTGAGTCTTCGCTGACCTTGAAAGGCTAGGGCCAAAATGTTGGCTGGCCTTGTGGCTCTTCTAATTCTCCAATTCTGATCTATGAACTTAGGTTGTTAACCATCCAGAAGAAAATCTGCTTAGTATCCTGCAGCATATGCCATTCACTTTGCCTTATCTGACTCAATTATTTTTAGTTGTTGTTGTACAATTCCATTTGTATTTCTTTTTTTCACTTCTTATACTAGGGAGACTATACTATATTTACACATGTGTGTCTGGTTTATTTCACTTATGAGTATATATTCAAGTGGCATCCACTTCAGTATAAATGCTTCAAACTTATCATTCTTGAATAGCTGAGTAATACTCCATTATATAGTAATACCACATCTTTTTCAACCATTCTTCATGTGATGGACATCTTGGTTGTTTCCAAGATTTTTCTATCACAAATTGTGCTGCTATAAACATAGGTGCACATATATCACTATGATACAATGTTTTCAGTTCCTCTGGGAAAATTCCCAGTAGGGGGATAGCCAGCTTGAATGGGATTTCTAGTCCTATTGTTTTGAGGAGTCTCCACACTGACCTCCACAATGGCTGAACCAGTCTACGTTCCCACCAGCAGTGGAGAAGTGCTCCCTTTTCCCCACAACCTCTCAACATTTGTTATTGGTTGATTTAAGGAAATCAAAAAATTTTAATGTGGCTGATGATATAGTTCAGTGGTAAAGAGTTTGTCTATCCTGTTTGAAGCAATCCCCAATGTTACACATATGCAAAACCTTTGTCCAAAGATCATATCCAAAGTATCAGTCCATATGGTGTTGTTATAACAAAATGCCTGAAGTTGGGTGCTTTATTTTGGGGGGGAGGGGAGTGCTTTATTTTTAAGAAGTTTTTTTGGCTTACAGTTCTAAATTTCAAGAGCATGCACCAAGGCACTTTAGCCTGAATAATTCCCAGAACTCAGGCAGAGGGAGATGATCAGGATTTCACTAGCTATCAAACTAGTCCTTGACAATCACACAGGGCATTGGGGCATTCAGTCAGGCCTTAGGAGAAATTTATCTTGTGAATAAAGACTACCATACACTTGTGCTAAAACGGCATATAAATGAGCCTCAAAATAATGAAGTAATTAGCAAGGAAATTAGCTGTATGCCAGTCCTTGATGGAAAATAACAAAAACCAGGCCATCAACAATGCAGCGTTCATAATGTCCAGCATCCCATCAAAAATTCCTGGACAGGTCAAGAAACAGAAAAATGGCCCCTGATTATTAGAAAAATCAAAGAAATCTAAAAATACCAGAGACGAGGGATCAAGGAGATGATTTAGTGGCATAAGTGCCTGCCTGGCAAGTATAGGGTCCTGAGTTTAATCCCTGGTCCAAACAAGAAAATACACATATCAAAGATGATAGAATGAGTAGACAAGAATGTTAAAGGGCTACTGGGCATTATGTTGCTTTAAGTCTTCTAGGCAGAGGAGACTCCAAACCTGGGCTCAAGGCTTGGAGAAAACAATGAGGGCTGGATTTCGGCCTCCACGCAGTTCTCCACCAGATCTAACTATGCAGAGTGCTGCCTGAGCCACCATGGGTGACAGCGCTGGTGTCTGTCCAGGGAGCACCAAGGAGGCAATGTGGCTGGCTCAGCAGAAGTAAGGGGAAGGTATGGGGGGAAAAGTAATGGGGAGGCAGGCTGTGTGAGCCCTGAACCACAGGGGAGATGTTAGCTTTTGCTCCCAGTAACTGGAAACCATATGAGGATCTGAGCCAAGGATGGGTGATCCTTCAAGAGGCTGATGGAGGCAGAAAAGGTGAGACTGGGACCCAGAGGACCAAGGAGGTTGCCTTGAAAGTGGCCCTGAGACAAGATGCTGGGGTCTGGCTAGAGGCAAGACTGAGGTACAGAGGGACCGAGGAGAGAGGAGTCTCAGTGACCCTTGCAAGGAGACAAGGAAGGAAGAGGGAGGATGCAGGGGCCTTGGGCAGCAGGAGCAGGAAGAGCCAAAGATGGCAGCAGTGCTGGGTGCTAATGAGATCAGGATGAGAAACACATTTCATGGTGTGAAGATGACACAGTAGGTTTGTGACACTTGCGGAGGGATCTGGAGGCTTGAGATGAAAGGACAAGGGGGGAAGCCTTGGCTGCAAGAGCAATTGGGGGATGGCAGCACAGAGGGTGGGGTGAGGTCATGGGGGGCAGCATGAATAAGAGAAGGGAGAAGAGAGGACCAGAGAGAGGACAGGCAAACCCTGCCCCTCAGCTACCTTGGGCCCACTGCGGACTGCTAAGGGGATGGGCTATCCAATGACCATCCCAGGAGAGTGACAGCACGGAAGCTGACTTTATGACACTGCAGAGAGATAAGCCTGCAGGCGAGCACGCACGCACACACACACACACACACACACACACACACACACACATACACACATACACACACACAGAGTGGGAATTTGGTCAGCTCCTCTGGAGAGCAGGAGGGACTGTGGTTGAATGCAGGCTTTCAGAGAGACAGGCACATGGAGACTCACATCCAAGAGCCATCCCAGCATCCAGATCCTGGAATATGTGCAGGGTCTGACATGTGCAGAAGAATGAAAGGGAGGGTAAGAGGGTACAAAGGGATTTACAGGCAACCAGCAAGACAGAGTGGGAATGAAAAGAAAGAAAAAAAAAAAAAAAGAAACCTGTGTTCTGAAGGATCCATAGGGAGGACCCAGAGTGAGACACACAGATACAACAGTGACACAACAGGAGGGGACCTAGTCTAGAGGGAATATAGAAAGGCAGGAGGTACAGAGGTCCAGAAAGGCAACTGTGTGCACATACAGACCGACAGACAAGACAGACACACCCCAGCCTGGTGACAGACACTAAGGGCCCAAGAAAAGTGAGATCCAGAAAGAGGCTTGCACAGAAGTCGCTGCCATCCTCTTAGACAAAAAGACACCTGAATATCCCTGGCAGGAAAAGGCTGGCTCACAATGCACCAAAGAAAGGGATGAGAGAGTGATACAGAAGGGGCCCCAAGCAGATGGCCAAACCTCACATGCAGAATGGTAGCATTTACACTAGCACTGCAAGCACCATGGCTAAACCAACAGCAAGAGGGCCGTGTTTTCTCTTTCTCTCTTCCCTTCTTTCATTCCTTTCTGCCCCTCCCTATTACCTATCATCTGTCTGCCTCTGTCTGTCTATTTATCTACCAAAATAACTCAGCCATCTAACAACTGTGGATCATAAGGGAAGGTTAGTTACAGACAAAAACTTAGAAAGAGCTTTCAAAGCAGACTTCACTCTTTCTTAAGGTTTGTTAAGTCTTTCCAAGTTGAACATGCTCACACCATCACTTGATACATAGAAATTAATTTTCCAAAGGAAGAGGATAAAAGGGGAAGCAGAAAAGGTGCTGAGAACAGAGAACAGGTGAGAGGGCAGATAGCCATGAATAGGCCTCTTTCTTCTCTTCCAGCTACCAGCATCCCCCAGCCCTCCACTAAGCTGAGACCCAGAGACAACTAAGACCCTAAATGGTCCTCTGGGAAGGAAAGACCCCCCCAAAAACACATACAACATGTGCCTGGCTGTTGCCAGGGCATTCACCTGTGGTGACAGACCTAGAGCTTTGCCAGGAAGAGTGAAATACCTGAGCCAAGAGCCTTGCTATACACATGCAAACCAGGGAGAATGAGCAGATGCAGAGATGTGAACTACCTGTCACCTCCCTGCCATGAAGGAGGGCATCACAGCTGTTGCTAGGTGGAGGAGAAGTTGCCAAGCATTAAAGAATATAGGTAGAACCAGCAAGCTTTAAAACAGGACCAGACCAATTGCTTGACCCTAACCAAGAGCATCATGCGGTTGCCAAGCAGGAGGACAACTAAGGACAAGCTGCCAAGTAGGAGATTTGGAAGGGTGGCTTGGGCAGCTTCAATTGTAAGAAGAGGGCAGGACTGGCACCAGGAGGGCTGGGAGGACCTGGGAGCCAGAATTCAGATTGCAAGACAGTTGTCTGCAGAGGCTTGAGGGGGGCTGGCTTCCTGAGGTAGAACTTGGCATGGCAGGAGGCATGAAGGAAGTTCCTGTGGCTTGGGCTGCTTCCACAGAGATGAGGGGAGGAGGCTGCAGAGAGAAAACCAGTATGGGAAGGGTGGGGAGGATCCTGAGATTGCCTGGGAGCCCTGTCTACTGGTCCTGTCTCCAGGGTATGGATGTGCAAATACAAATTCAGGAGAGAGCTCTATGCCAAGAAGAACAGCAAGTGGCAAGGGTACCCTGAGTAGAAAGGAGCTGCCTTGGGGGGTCCAGCAGAGCAGGAAGAAGAGGAGTGAACCCTGAAGAGTATCAGCAGCAAGAAGATGGAGGAGAGGGCTGCAGAGGAGGACAGACCAAGGAGGAGAGGAGAGCCACGAGTGCCCAGGGTCTTCACGGGCCAGAGGAAATAAGCAGGCAAAAGGGCCATGGGCTTTTGTGAGCGATGTCAGTGGAGGGCTCCCCTGAGATCCTTGGTGGGCTCCAGGAGGCTAGGGACAGCAGCTGAGAGTAGTGGGGGACAGGGCAAGGATGGGAGAAAGCAGAGCCAAGGATTCCTTTCCCGTGGCTTCTGGGGATGAGAGGGCAAGGGTGGAG
The DNA here is from genome assembly GCA_004027165.1 of Ctenomys sociabilis. Taxonomy (NCBI): domain Eukaryota; kingdom Metazoa; phylum Chordata; class Mammalia; order Rodentia; family Ctenomyidae; genus Ctenomys; species Ctenomys sociabilis. The sequence goes on from PVKA01038758.1 coordinate 18,445, forward strand.
CGTGAGAGCAATGCTCACCAATGTGGCAGGAGGGTAAGGCCAGCAGGAAAGCAAAGGGTGGCATGGCCAGGACAGCCGTATGGGCCGCTTAGGTGGGAAGAGCACAGGAGAGAACCAGCAGTTGAGAGGAAGACTTGACCCAGATCTGTAGGAGACCCTAGATGTCTGTCCCCTAGACAGCAGGAGCACACGACCAGTACGGGATGGGAGAATGCAGTGAGCTTGAGCTAATGCAGGTGGGTGACTGGCAGGCTTAAGAGAGGACAGTGGGACCTCAGCTGGAAGATCTGAGGGAGGTGGATATGCATGGAGGGTCGCCAGAGCCCTGTGTGGGCAGCGTGGCCCCAAAACACAGGGAGGGGTAGGGACAGAGACGTGAGCTCAAAGCAGAGGTGATAACAGTGAGTCAGGTGGGAGGGAAGAGTCTGAGGGCGTGGCCAGGACAGAGCTGGATAGGCCACGGATGTGCACGTACACGTTCGCGCAAGCGTGCACACACAGAAATGACGCACAAACGAGGCAAAATTCAATAAGGCTCCTCTGGAGAGCAGGGAGGGAGCGTGGCTGAGCAAGATGAAGGCAGACGCCAGAGTGGAAGTGGGGGATGGCGCATCGATAATAAAGTAAAAAAATAATGTGAAGAAGGGGAGGTGGGACTCTGGGGGAGGCAAGAGGCAGGCAGGTGCTGAGAGGCAGGCACAGCGGGGTGGGGGAGGGAAGGCGGCACAGCCCGAGAAAGAGCCAAGAGTAGCGGTCAGGGCCCACACATCCACACGCACGTGACCCGGGCAGGCACCAAATCTGCAGAGAAGACATGAGGGAGGCCAAGATAGACACAGGAGGGAAGGAGAGGAGCAGACTCGGGTCTGGAGAGGCAACGTCTGAGTGCTCAGATGGCCAGACAGGACAACGAGGAGCACAATACTGTGGACCAGGCCCCAGGAGAGAACAGACGTAAGGGGGCCCCTGGTGTGCCTGTTCGCAGCACCCTCACCTGCCCTGCTGGACCAAGAAGACAACCCAGCCCTCACACTACCAGCCCGATGGCAGGCTCTGGGGCAGATGTTCGAAATGGGTGCATCGCCTGCTGCGGTTGCTGGCAAATGGGCTCTCTGGGGGAGAAAATTCCTCAGTTACAGCTTGTGCCCATTTTCGTGATGTAAATGCTGTAGAACTAATTCAAGCCAGCAATGCACAAGGCCAGCCTGAGGGCATATTCAAACAAGCAACGCACCCTCACTGAGCAGAGTAGGGAAGGCACTGACTGTCGGCTCCAGGCACACACGGGTTCTGGGCACCCACACGCTCACAGAGAGAACATCAAGGTTAATCACCAAAGAGAAGCCTGTCATTCAAGCCTGCTCACAGTGCCAGCATTCATATTTTAAGTCAGTCCCCTAAAACAGCTGCACTTCACCAAATCGAGCAGCCATGACGTGGCAGTGTGGATAGTCACATGGAGCTGCGCACTGTGGCTTCTCTTGGAGGAGTAGGACAAAGGAACTTCAGGGGGCCGGGAAGAAGGAGGAGGAGGAGGAGGAGGAAGAAGAAGGGGGGGGAG
>PVKA01038759.1:0-20002 GCA_004027165.1 Ctenomys sociabilis
TTTTTTTTTTTTTTTTTTTTTTTTTTTTTTTTTTTTTTGTCTTTTTTAGACAGGGTCTCACTATGCAGTTCAGGCTGGCCTTAAGCTCACTTTGTAGCTCAGGCTGGTCTCGAACTCACAACAATCCTCCTGTCTCAGCCTCCCAAGTGCTGGGATTACAGGCATGCGCCACCATGCCCGGCTAAAAATGATTTCTATTTGTGTACACAAATGACAATCTAGAAAGGAAATCACAAAATCAACTACATTTTAATAGAATCAACAAGAATTAAGTGTTTTATTTATTTATTTTTGTCTTTTTGAGACAGGGTCTCACTATGCAGTTCAGGCTGGCCTTAAGCTCACTTTGTAGCTCAGGCTGGTCTCGAAGTCACAAAAATCCTCCTGCCTCAGCCTCCCGAGTGCTGGCATTATAGGCCTGCGCCACCACGCCCGGCTGAGGGTTAAGTATTTTAGAATTAACTTGACCAAGGACCTAAAAGACTTATAGAAGGAAAACTATAAAACATTGCTGAGAAACTTCAACAGACATATATGAATGAAATCACACCCCAGGCGACTGGAAGACACAATACTGTTAGGATGTCAAAACTATCCAAAGCAAACTGAAGACCCAGCGCGGTCCCTAGAAAATTCCCAGTGATGTTTTTGCTTTTGAGACAGGGTCTTGCTAGACTGCCTTGGCTGGCTGTGTGTATGTGGGCACAGGATGACCTCGTCTCGGCCTCCTGGGTCACCAGGCCATCTTCATGACTGCCCAGCTCCAGCTGGTTTCTTCTAGAAACAGGAAAGCCCTTCCTGAACGTCACATGGAGTGCTGAGAATGCCAAACGACCATTCTCCTAAGACAAGAATGAATCTGGAAAGCTCAAGTTTCCTGATTTCAAAACTTACTACAAAACTACAATAATTAAAGCAATCTGCTACTGTCATAGAGACAGAGAGATGGGCCATGGAATGGGGTAGAGAACCTGGAAATAAATCTTTAAACAAATTATTGAAGTTTAAACATAAATGTGCAAATCCTGACGGCTTTGTTAGAATTTTAAAAACTTTATTTTCTGAATGAAACTGATGAAGTCTGAAAAACACGCCAACACTACTTACTAAGAACATTTCAGATGCAGTTCTGCCTAATCTTTACCGTCGTGCTCTATCAATGCTGTGCTACTTCGTCTGACTGGGTCAGGCCACAGCGAGCGAATGTCTGCACCAGTAAGTTGGTGAAAATGGGATTCTACACCATGAAGAAATATAATGCTGGGTATGCAAATGTCAAGGTCAAGGTAGAATTTACAGACACTGGCATTCTGGGGGAAATCCCTCCTAGGAGTGTCTTCCCCTTGGCTTCACAATAGTAGCCGCACTCTGCTTACGCTCATGTGCAGCCTGAGCATGTCAAGTCCAGGACGCCCTTTAGGGTGTGGATGGAAGCCCCACTGTTCACTCCAGCACTGCAAAGAAATGAACCAATACTGCCATCGAAGGAAACACTGCCTGTGACCGGCCTTTGCAGGCAGCCGAGTGGCCCTTTGCTGAGGGTCCAAAGAACAATCTGCGAGGAAGGACAATCTTTTCAACAGATGGTGCTGGAAAGCTGGGTATTTGTACGCAAAAGAACGGAGAAGAACCCTTAGCTAAAACCACACGGAGACATGAACTCAAAATGGGATGGAAATCTAACTGTAAAACCTAAAACTATTAGACTCTGGAATAAAGCCTTACGACAGGATTTGGTAGTGATTTCTTGTATATGACACAAAAAATACAATAAAAGGAAAATATAGACTACTCGGACTTCATAACTATTTTAAAATTTTGTGCACACTAAGAAGTAGTATGAGTAGAACAAAAATGCAGTTCACTGAATGGGAAGAATATTTCAAGTCATGTATCTAACTAATGTCCAGAATATATAGGGAACAATAAGACCCAACAACTGAAAAACAAACAAGCAGCTTGTTTCAAGAATGGGCAAAGATTTGAACATGTATTTTTCCAAATAATTTATACAGCTGGTCAGTACGAGAATACATTCCCAATACCAAAAGATGTTGGATGTCACTGGCCATTAGAGAAGTGCAACCCGCCTGCATACGCCCAGCAGGATGACGGCTTACGAAGAAGAGACTGTGGGGGCCAGCTTAGTGACAGTGCGTGCTTAGCGCTCACAAGGCCTTGGGCTAATCTTCAGCACCACGGACGAAGCAAAACAGAGCAAATTAGAGCCTATTTGGCATGGCTATGGAGAAGTGGAGCTCTCACCACTGCCTGTGGGAATATGGAATGAATAGTTGTGATGGAAAGCTATATGCTGTGGAAAAATGCAAAGCTAGAATAACCGAGGGATCCAGGAATTGTACTTCTGGGTGTAAAGGTAAAAATAAAAAGTCCCAAGACAACACCCAGACCCACACAAGACTAGCTCCATTTTAGCCCTTTGTTTCACCTGTTGCTAAATGTTCTGGGAAAGTTATAATTGATTACAAAGTTCCCAAGCAACTGTAGCTGTATACACACAACGTCCTCAAACTCTGTTCCCCCAGATGGTCCTCAACCAATCCTGGTAAAGGTCACTTATAGAATAACGGTTGCTATTGGCATCTGTAACCTGCTTGTCAAGTTTCCCTCTTACCCCCTAACAACCACAAGATGTTCCCCCCCAAGATTACCCAAACATGTCGTTCCGCCCGAAAAACTCCTTCACACCGAGCCAAGCGTTACAGAAATATGTTATTCTGTCAGAAAAATCCCCCCACGCCAAGCCAATCAATGTAAAGGTCAACCCCTATTAACCAATGCAATTAGCTTCTGTAGTGCGCTTGCCTCCCTCTAATTTTGTGGGTTTGCCTTTATAAACCTGCCTGTAACGACAGCTGGGCACTCCGCAACCGCCTTAGGTGCAGGGTCCCACACGTGGTTCAGTAAACTTTTGAGCTCTCACCCTTATCTCTTGGCGTCTCCCTGCCCGCGGAGATCTGGGTCAGTGCAGACCCAACACTGGGTATGTTCCCAAAATAATTCAAAGCAGAATATCAAAACGATATTTGTTTATTCACATTTATAATAGCGTAAGTCAGCATAGCTGGAATTCAGAAGTGGCTCCAGTGTTCACTGACAGAAGAGGGGACAGAGACAGTGTGACCTATACCTTCCATGGAATATGATTCAGCCTTTTAAAGGAAGAACATTCTAGAATATGTAGGAGTCTTAAGGCCATTGTACCGAATGACAATAGGCCAGGTACAACAGCCAAATACTGCATGGTCCGACTAGCTGAGGCACAGGAGGAGTCAGAAATGAAAGAGACAGAAGCAGGGCTGGAGGCAGGGCAGTGTGGCGTTGTCATATGACCGCTGTAGAACTGCAGTTTTACAAGGTGAAAACAGCTATAGAGATGGAGGGTGGTAATGACTATAATTACTGTCATCTGTAAAATACATTGTTCAAATAGTTACCACGCAAACTGTGTGTTTTGTTAAGATAACATTTTTTAAAAGTTAATTTAGAATATCTCAATTGAAATAAGCTCATGCATATGCAGACAAAAAAATGTAGCTGAAAGGATGCAGCCTAGCATTTAGGGACACATAATATGATCACACCCGACTTTTATTTGGGTCTTTACAATTTGTGTTTTCCAAATTTTCATCAGTGGATACAAATTAATTTTATCAGAAACAAGCATTCATTTCCAAATGTATTTTCATTAAGGGATAAACTTTATACACGTGGAAACATTCACTAATTTAGAGACTAAGCATTAGGTAATCAGAGAACGCCCTGCGTGCCTGAGCGTTTTGGTTCCTAAATATTCAGAGATGAAAGACAGAGCCCTTGCGTCGGGGGTTGAGCTCGACAGAGACAACCGCTGCCAGCACTTCCACCAAGTGCTGCCCACTGAGGCACGCATTTTACTTAGGCAGCTTCACTGAATTCTCACAGTGATGCTCTGAAGTGGACACCATTCTTATTTTCCTTTTACATATGGGGAAGGTTAAGATCAGAAAAATCAGCTGACTCCTGTAGGTTGCAGGCTTTTCAGAAATGAAGCTGAACTTCAAGCCCAGACAAATCCAGACGCTCTATGCCGCAAATGCCTCAAATGCAGAGGACAAGGCAGGTGCTCCACAGCACGCTAGAGCAAACCAGCGTTGCCCGAGCACCGAGACACGTGTAGCCAAGGTCCAGAGGCGGAGAGGGCGAGGAGGAGCTCGCCTGGCAGTGCCACTGTGCCAGAATTGAGCACGAGCAGAGGCAGGGCTGGAGATGGCACCAGGCGCTGTGCAGGGTGACCCGAGAGGCCGTGGCTATCGATGCACAGGGTCAGTGTGGCGAGCGAGGGAGTTGGGCACAGGACGATCCCGGGAGCCAGACGGCTGGCTCCTTCCAGGGTCGTGCTGCCTCGTCCAGTGGGAGCGTTCAAAGGCACACATTTTGCAGCGTGGGGCTAAGAGAAAGGGTTAAGCAGGCCTGAAAACTCCTCCTCCAGGTTGACTGATTGCTGCCATGGTAACTGGTCAGACACTCTTCCTTGGAGACAATAATGAAAAGTGACAAAGCATTACCTCAGGGCTTTATATTTTTGTTATCAGTTAAAATTCTGTCTTTGGCTGTGGTGGAGACTTGAAAAGAAGAAAGAAAAAAGTGTATTTTAAGTAGTGCACTAGAAATTATTTTATGCATATGCTTTTGAAAGAATTCAAAAGTCTAACATTTTAGGCACTTGAAAGGCTCAGAGCATTATCAAGTCTTAATTCACAAAGGGCTCTCCTCCCTCCTAGTACCGGCAAACAATGACCCTCAAAGCATTAATGCCATAAGGTCGAGAACGATTTCCGAGGAGGGGAACAACCACCCCTTGGCCCTGCTTCCCCTGTTCGCTGTAGCTGAAAGAGGAGTCGGGTCTCACAATTACTGCGGTGAGACAGCTGTGTCATGGGTGGGAACTTGTTTCTAGAACAAAACTACAAATATTTAGCCCTAGTACCATTCTCAAAAACCACTCTCAATTTAGGCAGCTTCTGAAAACACCTCAGTTTTGAAGAGATCCAGCTGGTTCTGAATGTGGCTGTGACACGAGGCAGTTTTGCTTCCTCCCCGCCTCCCTTCACAAGCCCGGCTTCCTGCTTTGCGAAGTGGATTTCCACCCCTAGCGGGAAGCCCAGCAAGGATGAAGGCAGACGTGACAGGTACACACTACGTGCTCAACAGTCCCAGTGGCTATTGTTATTATTCACCCATGACCATAAACACAGCACAGTGAGATGATTCAGGCAAAACACCTTTAGCCTCCAATTTCCACATCGTACACCACCAGTTCTAAGGTACACGGTCCCATTTTAGATACCCTTGAAACTGGAAAGTGTCTTATAGCACATGCCATTTTATAACTAATAGTAACTAAAAAAATTTCTCAGTTGACCCTAAAATAATGGAGCACTTTCCAATGGAGGAAAGCTTAGATTAGAAGTAAGGTGAGATAGGGTACTCCAGACAGCACAGGAGCATTTTACTTTGGATATAGGTCCAGTATGTAGAAACAGGAGCCAAATCCTAGTCCTGTTCAACAAATCTCTGGCAAAAACGATGAGATTCACAGGGCATGCCCCTCCCTTCTTTTTGAGAGCTGCAGCTCAGGAGAGGGCACGCTGCCTCCACCCTCTGACAGCGGCTTCCAGCTGAGCCAAGCACCAGCCCCCCTTTCAAGTCTCCTCCACTGCCTTCTCCCCCCCCCATGAGTTTCTGACAAAACAAAACAAAAAATACTTAAATTCAAATTTTCCAAGCTATTTCTGAGACAGAATCAGGCAAGAATGCCATGAATGTAATTTTTCAGGCCTGTAGAAACACGTTGATCACAACAGAAGTCTTATTGTTGGGGAGGCAGGGGGAACATGCCAAGGAAATGTTAGGAGGCATGATCCAGAGTGGCTTGCACAGGAACAAGAAGAGCACACACCACACACACACACACACACACACACACACACACACTCACAAAACCTATTTACCCACCACGAACTGGTGTGGCTCTGGATAGTCCTGGGGAAAAATGGTGTGGAGATTTAGAAAATATATAGACAAGATGAAAGCTCAAGTCAGCTGTAGTGGTCTCCTCCTGGATGGGAAAAGAGGACTGGACAGTCACCATGGTGGCATTTATTTATACTTTTGCATAGTTAGCGTCATGAGGCTCAGGGTTGCCTAGCGACTAATGACTGGAACTGTCTCAGGCAAGATGTTTTCCTAGGAGTGAAGCCTTCCCCACTTTGGCTATTCCCTACACCTCTCCTTCCCGTTTCATTGTATGAATGATGGGTGGGCAGTTGAAGTTGGAGGAGTTATGTTTGCATTTTTCCATGAACTTATTCATTTAGGCTAAAATTTCTAATCCAGAGATCTGAGACACTTGTATACAGCAATTTAACCCCATGCAGTTCAATAATCCATAACAATATTGAGTTACCAGTACAGCTGGCAACTGTCCGAAGTTGTTAGTGATTTGAACCTTTTATAGCTAATGTACTACTATCACATTGCTTTTTACATCTTGTGATTATATCTTTTGGCTGGATGTTTAAGACCAAGTTAAAGTGAGACTTACATTAATCAATTTTTTTTGCTACTTATCGAGGTCTGTTAAGTGTTCTCAGGCATTATCTTAGACCCAAGCACCTCTTACATCTTTTGTCAGTGTCAGCCATTGGATGGGTCACGGCCATAGTTTGACCAAGTCGCTTTCTGTGGAGGCTCAGGAGGTGTTTGCACCCCGATGGCTGCCTGAGGCACACGATCTAGTGTAGAATCACTTTACCCCGTTGTCCCATAATCTCTTTGATCAGAAATTCAGGGACTCAGCCAAGTTACAGCATGTCACAGCAGAGGTCCTCTTATGTCCTGGGTCCTCACTCACCAAGGGGAGCTAGGGCTGAGCTATTGGCTGTCCTGTTAGCCCATTTATCTCTCTAAAATGGAACTGTTATCTTCTAGCAACAATGAACACCCTAATATGTAAATCATTGTAGAATGTTAACAGACAAGTTATATATTTTATGCAAAAAATTAAAACTCAAAACCATACATAGCATTGCAGCATGACAATCATGATGGCATTTTGTAACATAAAGTTTTCATTTTGACAGAGCACAACTCTTTGACTCAATCATCTCTATAAATGCATAAGAAGCTTTTACCTACATAGTTTTCCTTTAGTAGGATGTACATTGTACGTTTTTGAGGAAGGCAGGGGTCTGAATCTGAAGGAAAAGTCGGTCACCGTGAGCAATCTTTGTTTTACATTTTGGAAGAACCATACATCTGGGATCATGAACACATTTGCTATACCATGAAACTAATGGTAATGAATGGGCATTCATATGTGTAAGCCTTTGTTTATTAATTTAGTTTTGTACCAAGAACATCTTTTGTGAGAAAACCTTATTTATTTATATATTTATTTATTCTAGAAAACTTTAGCTTTTAACCAATGACCAAATTAATGGGGGGTCTCCCAAGAGACTGAAGATCACTGGGGGCTCCTTACTAACAAGCAAAGGTTGCCACTCCTCTATCCACACATTGGAGTCTGGTCCAATAATCTCTTCCACTCTAGGGACTTTTGTTAATTATCTTAATTTTTTGATGAGCTGTGAAAAAGCCAGTGTTTATAACAATTTGACCAGCTGGTGACCTAGGTAAAAGCACCCTTCTAAGTTTGTAACACAAATTTATTATGAACAAATGATGCTAAAACATAAAAAGAAAAAAGAGAAAAATTGTTGAGCTCAAATAAAAAGGAATATCTATTCACAGAATGGACAAATATACAGAACAAACAAAATCAGTGTGCTCAAATATAGTTTTGACCAAATTATATTAGAGTAGCTCTATTACAATTTCAGAAATTTATAATTATAAATGGATTAGGCAGATTTTGTTGTTCATCAATTAGCAGAGATACGGGAAGGATTTGGAAGGAATAAAATGTTTCACTTATAATGAATATACTTTGTTAAATATTTTATTCTTTCTTAAGAGTGCTGGTACCTGTTAGCTCAGTTGTCTCTGCTCCATCACTGTTCACACCTTTGATTCTCAGTTTGGCTATCACCACCTCAGCATTTTGAGCCAATTCCTTCCGTAGGCCCCAGGTCAGATCTAACTTTGTCGCTGTTAGCCTCTTCTCTAGCTCTGGCTTCATGACACAGCCAGACAGAATGTTCTAGCAAGCACAAGCACATCCTCAAACCCCGTTTGCTTTTTTTAAAGCTGATAGTTTTGTCTTTTTGCTGCTGTACTTCCATCTTTTACAGAGTCTAAAAAATTAATAGTATATATTACCAAGTGGAGTCTATTACGAGGTGCGAATTCTGCAAAGCAAGATGCCCACTTTTGCTTTTGTAATTGAATTTTGATCAAGCAGTGAGAAACCCGTACCTTATTTCTTGAAAGAGGAAGCTGTCACGTAGCCTCTCATGGCCTAAGATGATCCACTGGTGAAAGCAGAAGCAAACAGAATGGACTTATCCAAAGGATGATGACAATGAAGAATGGCAGAGAAGTTGGGGAGTGATGACAGTTTGCATCTCATGAACAAAGCCACGGAAGAGGACCCTGAGACTGCCGAAGGACCCCAGGGGATGTATGTCAAGTAGGGCAAAGCCAATTAATATTATGAAGTCTGAAAATCAGTTAGTGTAGTAAAATGATCCGAACAGTTTGGGGTAATTCATCTTTGTTGGATAAGGCGACCGACCCAAATATGAAGAACTCACAGCTCGCATCCTCTTTGGAGCTGCCATTGGGCCTGTCTGCGCTTAATTGGAAAGTCAGAATCAAGTGATTTCGTTAAACCCCAATGCTTTAAAATTTCACTTAAGCCTTTATAGCTGTTTCTAAAATATCAAGGCTTTTCTGTATCAATTAAATTTAGGAATGTAAAACTGACAATCAGTCTTATCATGAATCAAGAGAACTTTAATCTTTTAAAATATCCTTATTATTGTGAATTTTAGGCAATGTGATTTTTTTTTTTCTAAAGGCAAAATGCGTTTTATCTTGAGGATGGAGATAGTTTTCTAAATTGGTCACCAAAGAGAAAAAATGTAAAGGATGTAGAAGACTGAGTTGTCTTTGGGTCCCAGAGGTTGGCAGTCTAGCCCTTCTGTTACTGCAGACCTGTGGTTGCCACAGCCGGAGGTCACCTTCACTTGTGTCTAAAAGCCCTTTACAATCTTTTCCTTTAAATAATTAATATCTATTTTTAATTCAATATGTATCAGAAGACCAAAATCCTTGGATCCCTCTTTTTGAAATATTTTTTTAAATTTTTGTCAAGAGAAAACACCCAACTGAGGAGATGAATCTGGGCTGATTGAGCAGCATCTTGAGTAACCTGAATTACAACCGCGATTTCCCCTGTGTAGTCTGAATCAGTGACACCGGGCAAACACTGGAGCCCTCTGAGAAGCCCCTGACTGCAGCTTCCAGCCCATCTCCCCAGGCTGGGCAAGCTGCCTGAGGCCGCTGGCCTGCCTTAGTGCAGGGGATGGGCTCCACAGCCTGCACCTCCCCTCCCCACAGGATACAGAAGTCACTGCTCTGCAGCTACTGCAGCCAATTCTTTTCTCTCCTATCTGTGCCACTGTCATTAAAAAAAAAATGCAGAAAAGTAAACTCAGGAATCAAGCATGCAAGAAAAACGCTTCTATATAATAAGCCGCTGTGGGTCTTGAAACTGTCTCATTTTTAACTATCAGTAATTCAATATGCCTTTCTTCTTTTTGCTTTTTTGAGTTTGTTTATTTATTTATTCATTTCACCTTCTGTGCCGCGTCTTTTACCCTCCTAACTGCCAACACAACACTCCTGTGCTGACTATGGTTCTATCAGTGAGCTTTTCTGCTCTGTTGCATGCAAAATCAGGGAACATCCTCAGAGCCTACCAGTTCTTGCCAGAGGTCCCTGTTCAGGGCCAAGTTGCTGTGAACTGGCTTGGTTCTTGGTGCTTCCGGAAAAAAATGGCAAGGAGATTTAGAAAATACGGAAGAGACCAAAGCTGAGGTCAGGTGTAGCGGCCTTTCTGGATGGGACGCCACGGCGGGTTTATTTACACTTCTGCAAAGTTAACATCATGAGACACATGGTTGCCTAATGACTAGTGATGGGAATTGCTTTGGGCAAGATGTTTTTCTCAGGACTGAAGTATCCGCTCCAGCTGTTCCATACATTCACCCTCATGAGTAGTAGAACCTGCTTACAAAGTGAGCTGGGAGGCACTGCCTGGGGCCCTATAATGTCTCATCACCCATATGATACAGCTACCTTTGCTGTTTACAGTGACACAACATGGTGGCTGAAACATTAGTTAGTCTTGTCTGGATTTAAGAGGACACTGAATGACCTTAGGGAAAGTAGTTAGACAGTAAACCAAACTGCAACTCCAAAGAGCTTGCAAGACAGTATTTTGAGGTGTTCACAATCGTTATGTCTTACACCTGGGGACAGACCACGGCTCCCAAATGCTGGGTCTGAGGCTAACACCCCAGTCAGTAAGTGAACAGGAGTGCCAAGGACTGCCCCAGCCGGCAGCCTTCCCTCCACAGCACACCAACCAGTTGGCCTCCTGTCTCTCGCTTGTTGGCAGAAAATGCGGTCTGAGTCAAATGGGTTAGAACAAGGGCAGTCAGCACTTTGGACAGAAATAAGAGACCTGGAGAAATGTTCCTCAACACTTATGTACTATGCTAAATGCATATGACATGTGGAGTATGGCGTAGGACTTTCCGTTCCACTGAGCAAGCAGATGCTGACACACGCCCAGGAAAGTATCAATGTGAAAGGGCACAGATCGTGAGACTGCTGGGTTCACACGGTCCAGCTCTGCACCACTGCACACGAGGAGGCCTAATTGCCTCCTGGGAATGAACTCAGATGAAAAGATGAATTCCTGCAAAGGAGGTGGAACAAAAGCAACAAGAATATACATGTATATTTCATTCTGCAAATGAAGTAACACAAATGGGTATGCAAGAGTAGTGGAAAATTCCAGCTGCAGAAGTAGCTCAGCAACACAGGGCCTGCCTGACAGGATCCTGAGTTTGAGTTCCAGCACAAATAACAAAACAAAACAACAAAAGAAAGACACTATAGAAAGTTCTAGTTGAGTTACAGAGAGCTTCAGAGGCCTTTTCTGCCATCCCTTTTGTTTTTGCTATGACAGTTCTGTGTCTTCACATTTTATTTATTTATTTTATTTTTTTGTCTTTTTGAGACAGGGTCTCACTATGCAGTTCAGGCTGGCCTTAAGCTCACTTTGTAGCTCAGGCTGGTCTCGAACTCACAATAATCCTCCTGCCTCAGCCTCCCGAGTGCTGGGATTACAGGCCTGTGCCACCACGCCCGGCTATGTGTCTTCACATTTAAAGGACTTCAGATGGGGGATTTTGCTGACAGATTAAATGAGTAGAATTGGAATAGTTTTAAATCTATATATCCAATTAATCAGAATTTTGAAATGTTTTATAGTACTTTATAAAATTGGATTTTCTTGTTACATTTTAGATATTCATAGGTTCACACTTATCAGAGGATTTGTACGTGTATGTGACGTAACTTGTTTTTTTCCTCCTCCTCGACCTTCCATCAGCCCTACCTACCTTCCCCATTTAGAAAAGATTTGTTGCTGTGTTTTCTCCCCCTTTTTATCTTTTCCTTCCCTTTCCTCTCCCCTGCCCTTCTCTTTTTTTCCTCTCCCCATTTGACTGTTTTCTTCCGATTTCACAGTACCCTTCATTATACACCGCAGCCTTACTTTTGATTTTCACACCAGGGAAACAATGCAGTGTTTACACAAGCGACTAATTTATTTCATTGAGTGTATAATTCAGCTATTTTGAATTACTGAACTTCTTTCTTTTCCTTTGTCTCTCTCTCTTTCTCTTTTTGAGACAACGATCTTGCTGTGTAGTTCAGGCTAGCCTTGAGCTCACTTTGTAGTCCAGGCTAGTCTCAAACTCATGAGGATCCCCTGCGTCAGCCTCCATGGTGCTGGGATTACAAAGTTGTGTCACTACGCTTGGCTTGAATTTCTAAATTCTAAGTATTTTCTTCTTTTAGATAACAGCCGTCTAATATACGAATAATTTTCTTCATGGCCTTTGCTCATGGACAGCCCATAGTCATTTTGGAAACATCACTGGCCCAGCAGTGCTAAGCGCTCTCTGGGACAGCTGAAATTTCTTGCATTGTCCTCTTTCTGACTTGTGGCTGAGGCCAAGACACCACGGTGCACGCAGTTCTTGTTATTCCATAATCCCTTCTATCTGTAACAGTTCCTTAGTCTTTATTTTCTATGACCTCAGCATTTTGAAGAGTCATTTAGTTGAGGATTGCTTAACACCTCCTCACAATTCTATAGAGGTTGTGTGTTCCGGGTAAGAACACTGCGAAAGTCATTTTGCTCCCTTCCCTGAGCAGCACATTAGGGCCTGAAGTCAGGCTGTGCCATATTTATCACGGAGCCTTCGATCACGTGGTTCTGGGGGATCTCCCAGGTTTCTGCATTGTTATTTTTTTCCCACAGAACCTAGGTTTGTTATGGAGAGAGATTTTGATACTGTGGAAACACCTTGTTTCTCCTTGTAGTTTTATCCACAATTTTAGTATCTATTGATGTTGCTAATTTGCAACAGTAATCACCGTAGGATTTACCCAAGAGTGATATTCTATCATTTCTTCTGCATTTCTAAACTAAAATTATACTATAAAAATTGTATAATTTATTCATTCATATATGTAACGAAAAATGGATGTATACTTATATTTGTTGTCTTGTTTAATTTGCCCCATATCTGATCTTTGGACACATCTTCATTTTTATTTTAAATTTTTATTTTATATATTTAGTGCTGGGTCTACAGTGTCTTACTACACAGATTGGACTCATAGTGATCCTCCTATTTCCAGCCTCCCAAGAGCTGGGATTACAGGCACTCGCCACTACGCCCAGCCTCAGTCCCCTCACTGCGCCCTGGGGCGGGGCTGCCATAGCACATAGGGATCGAACCCAGGGTGCTGCTCTCTGCCTAAGCAGGCACCTTGGTCCACTCGCTTACGGGAAGGGTTAGTTCGGCTCATGGCCATTCCCTCTGATCCAGAGCAGCACTAGCAATAGAGCTTTGCATATTGCTGTATTTGTTATTGAATGAGTTCTCCAAGCCTTAGTGAAGTAGGACTAGCAAATGAAGATTGCGTGTATCTAAGGCACACGGTGCAGTGACACGCTGAGACACGGTGCACAGGCACGCTGAGACGTGAGTACCAAGTTACCCGGACCTGCCCTGCTCGGGGTGCGGGGGAGTTCGGGTGCTGGGAGCACGCGCACCCCGGCCAGGAGCTTAGCGCTGTGCGGGCCAGCCGGGGAGCACGTGCACCCCAGCCAGGCCGCCAGCCGGAGAGCTTGCGGGCCAGCCGGGGAGCGTGCGGGCCAGCTGGGGAGCGCGTGCACCCCAGCCAGGCCTTACCGCCGAGCGTGCCCGCCTACGGGCCAGTCCTTCCGGGTCCCTCGGAGGGGAGCTGCGAGGAGAGAGCGGCGCACGCAGCAGCACACCCCAGGGCCCCCGCGCTGCTCCAAGGGACCTGACGCAAGCAGGGCAGCGACAAGACGGGGACACCGGCTCTAGGAGGACTTCGGACGCAGGCGCCTCGGCCTGCCTGCCGTTGTACCGCGGGGAGCAGAGGGGACGTGCTTAGGTGAACTGTGCCACGAGGGCCAGATCACGGGACCTGCGAGCTGGACACGAAACCCCGAATCACGCAGGCCACGGCGTGGAGTGTGCGTGGAACTAAGAGCGGGCAAGTTCCCGCCAGCTGTGGCGAGGAGAGGTTTAGTTCTGGAAGGGGAAAACGCAGGGATTGGGATGAGTGGACTAGATGAGTGGACTCTTCCCGGAGCTTGCCGGAGAAGGCTCTCTGCAGCGCCGTTTGCACAACGTTCCCGGGCCTGAAGGTGTGCACCGAGCGAGGATGGGTCAGAGGGAGGGGCATTAATTTTGAGAAAATCCTATGGGATTTGAATGTGTAAAACAACTGTTGTCCTACTAGAAACTGGTACGTCAGAGATTTATGACACTGTACTTGGCTTTAACAAGGTCTAGATGTAGGAGTAGACACATCCAAATTAATGAGGAATAAATAAATTTGCGGAGGAAGGTGTGCTTCCTTCCCAGAGGAAATGGCTTTCCTTTGTGGAGAGCATCAGAAAAACATGAGGGAAAACAGATCGTTTTCTCATCAAGTAGGGCTTGCGAGGCCTTTGCTTTGCTCTTCAAGCAATCATTTAGCTCCAGGACATGAGGGCCCAGGAGTGAACCCCGAGGCCCCCACGAGGGCTGCGGCTTCATCCTCCTGCTGCTGTGCTGTGTCCTGCAGGCTGGCCACAGTCAACACCTCAGCTGCTTATCTGACAGGAAGTCACTGCCAGTCTCACTTAGAGAAGGCTGAAATTTCCCAGTACCCGCATTCTCCCCGGAGACCATGACTTACAGGGTGCCAGTCCTGTTACAAACACAATAGGGGACATTTCACTTCCTTGGTGGTTTCGTTGGCCTAGAAAGAGCAGTTCTGGCTGGAAGGACAGGAGAGAAACTAGACAAGGAGGCTTCTGGGAAAGGCCTTTAAAAGGAAAAGCCTCATTTTTGTCTCTACATAATGAAGTATGAGGACGGGATGCCTGGACCTGCTACAGCTTTTTTATTTTATTTTATTTTATTTTTTGGTGGAATTGGTACTGTACTCAGACCCTTGTGCTTGCCAGGGAAGTGCTTATTCCACTAAGCCATCTCCCAGGCCCCAAACAGCTATTATTTTTTTACCATGACAAAAACTCATTAATGTGGTCAGGACTGAGGCTGGCCTGGTTGCGTTTCTATTGTGATATTAACCCTCCCCCCCATGCTGATCATAGGAGCTGGGGCCTTCAGGGATTACCAGTGAGGAGCCAGGATCTTCACGACTGAGGCTGTGCCTTGATGAAAGGCCGCAGTGAGGCGCGGGGTCCTTCACATGTGAGGACACAGTGGAAGCCACTGTTTACAGTGCGGCAGAAAGTGGACCCTCTCCACTGAATCATCCAGTGCCTTTGTCTTAGACTTCTCTGTTTCTAGAACTGTGGGGAATATGTTTCTAAGTTGTTCAGCTTACAGTATTTTGTTATAGCAGCTGGATGAAAGATAGATGAGAAAAAGAACTTGGGTTTTCAATTGTCCCTTAAGTTATTGTTTTGTGCTGTACTGGAAGCTGAACTCAGGGCCTTTACACTAAGATACATTTGCAGCCCTTCAGCTGTTTTTCAGTGTAGAGGCAGTGTCAGGTTTTGCTGTGTAGCTAAGCTGCTCAAGCTGGACTCGTACATGTCCTCCTCCTGCTCAGCCATCCAGAGTGTTGACGTCGGAGGGGAGGGACACCACCACGTCCAGCTGGAAGGAGGGGCCAAAACGCACTGCCCTTGGAGCTTCGTGTTATGTAAGCTTACCAGCCATTCTGAGTTTTCTGTTACCTGAGTCCTACTTGTTTCATTGTTTTACTCTTATAATGAACTTTCCAATATGCTAGCAATCAAACTCTTATTCAGTGTTGCATAGATTATTGAAGTAATAAGGGCTCTGTCCTTTTATTGTGTGGGCGATCTCCAAGGTGGCAGATGGAGACACTACCAGAATACTGATCTATCTACAGGTGAGAGAGGAGCTCCTAAAACAACTAGGATCAGAGGCAGCCTAGTCTCAGAGGACCGACGTATGAAGCACACTTAGAAATTGGCTCTTACACTCAAATTTGGGACCACATCTCGTCCCTTGCAGTTCTCTGGTATCTTTAGAACACCCACGCATGGCTTTCCCTCTGAAGAAAAGGGTTAGTTCAGCAGACTGGGGTGCTCAAGTCTTGCACATTCCAAAGAAAAGATCTATCCTTGATTGTAGGAGATTAGCGCTGAGTCTGTGGGCCATCCTTGTGGATGACAGTGTCCTTGCATAGCCGAGACCTGGGGCTCTAACAGAGTCGATGCTACAGTGGGATTGAAGGCAAACAGCTGTTCTGACTGTGGAGGGCCTGAGCTGTGCTTGTCAGCGTGACCTGTGGATGCCTGTGCTGGAGCAGTGAGCAACTGTTACTGAGCGGCCAGCTGAGCAGTTACTCAGGTGCTCCACGCCTGTCTGACTGACCTGCAGAAACAGCTTGGAAAACCAAGCTCAGTCTTCACACAGCAGAGTTTCCCTGGTTGGCAGCGCTTTGCATGTCCATCAGCTATTCCTCTGCTGGAACTCAACACCCAGTGCCCACAGCTGAAAGGAGGAAAGATTTGACCTGACTCATGGTTTAGGAGCGGTCAGTCCAGGATCGGCTGACTCTGAGGCAGAAATATCATGACAAAGGATGTGGTAAAGTGGGGGTGCTGAGCTCAGAGCAGAGAGGAAGGGATGAGAGTCAGACGCAGATCCCATGGCCATGCTCCCAGGACCTGTGCAGACACTCCAAAGGTGCTCCACTGAACCCCAGAGCTGACTGCTCAGCTAACCCAGTTGGAACTCCACTCTAACTGCTACTCTGTGCACGTGTCACCGCAGGTTGCTACTGGAGAACGAAGCCCTGTCCATCCGGCTGTCCTGAGACCACACCTGGAGGCTGTGCCTGGATTGTTCCAGACTCTGCCCAGGTGCCTTACCTTCCCTGATTTCAGCTGAGGTATTTTTATTGTAATTTGCCATGACCATGCAAATAGCAGCTTTTCCGAATCTTGTGCATCCTCCAATTGAATTGCTAAATGTCACAGTGAACTCGGGGAGCCCCAGCACTGCCGTCACACAGAGTCTATTGAGCTGCACGGCTCCCTCTGTCTTTTGGACATTAACCCTATTATCATCACACACTTTGGAAATACTTTCATTTCTTAGGAATGACTCTTCATTTTGTGGATTTTTTCTTTTTTCTTTCTTATTTTTTTTGTATTTAGTACAGGGTCTACAAGGCCACTACAAAGACTGGACCCATAGTGGTCCTCCTGATTTTCAGCCTTCTCAGCGCTGGGATTACAGCATGTGCTACCAGGCCCAGTCTCAATCACTGTCTCAGCACACCCCAGGGCAGGAGGGTTGGGGAGTGGGGCCAGCATATTAATCCACTGAGCTATTTGTGGATTGCTTCTTTTAATAGAAAAAGGCTGTTCAGTCAGATACAGTCTCACTTACTTTTTTTCCCTCCTGTTGCCTATGACATAAATGTCTGTAACCACCAATGGCTCCTTGTGGGTCACTTGGTGGGTGGCTCTGAGGGAATCACCAAGGCCAGCTGCACTCTGTCTGAGGTCACTGGACTTGGGGCTGTTCCCGGGTCTGTTGCCAGGACTGTGTCGCTTGTGAGAATGCTGAGTGTTTGTGTGGTCTGCTTACCCACCCTCAGTCTCTTGATCTCTGTCTGCTTTGCAACTCCCCACCCGGATCCCAAAGCTTACACACAGCACTTCTGTCCAAGGACGATGCCAGTCTCTGGGTACCATGGGAGTATGTGAATAGGGGACTTTCTACCCTACTGTCTTGTTTCCCTTGTAGCTTGTTACTTTCTTTGTTGATGGAACTCAATAACCAACACCAGCAATCTAGGCGAGGAGAGGTTCCTTTCGGCTTAAGTTTTAGAAACCTTGGTACTCACACGGTTGGCAGCATGGTGGCAGGGCCTGAGCAGCGGAAAGCCGTGGAGCTCCGTGGAGCTCGTGGGGGCAGGAAGAGCAGAGAGAGAGTGTGCAGCAGAGGCGCCCACCAGCGGGGGAGCAGCCAACCGCAGAGTGGAGGCAGCTGCTTGCCGGCTGCTTCTCAAAGAACTCATCTCTACAATGCAAAAATAACTCAAAAACCAGACCCCAATTTAAAGACACAATTTAATAATTGGAATCTGAAATTAATAGATACTTCTGAGGTGAAGAAATACAACTGCCAACAAATGTGTGGGAAAATGTTCAACAGCGCTGGCCATTCAAGAAATACAAATTATGATGACACTGAGATTTCATCTCACTTCAGAAAGAATGTCTACCACCAAAAGCTAAGCCAATGACAAGTGCTGGTGAGGCTATGGGGAGGAAGGGACTCTTCCGCATTGCTGGTGGGAGTGTAAACATATTCAGCCACTACGGAAGTCAGCGTGCAGATTACTCAAAAAATAGAAATAGGAATTTCACTGTACCTAGACGTTCCCCTTGTAGACTCCCCCAAAGAGCTCGAGATATCATATAGGAGTGATCTGTGCATAGCCACACAATTCATAGTAGCTAAATCTTAGAACCTATATGAAAATCAACAGACTAATGAATAAAAAATGTGATGTTTTTATCTCATAGAGTACTGCTGTGTCATAAAGCAAATAAACTTGAGTCATTTGTATGAAAGTGGATGCACCTTGAGACCATAATGTGAACCCAAGTAACTCAGAAACGTGACTTAATACCGTATGGTTTCTCTTATATTAACTGACTCCATGTATATGACAGATAATAAGGAAAAAGGTGTTGTAACCCAGGAGGTACAACATACCTAAAATGTCACCTTGACTTAGTACAATCATCTTACATGTTCTACATGCTCTTTGCCCTACTAGTCTTGTTTTCAAGGTCTTATAAGATGAATAAATGAATCTTATACTGGAAAATAAAAGGAGGTAGAAGGAGGGTACAAAAGAAGGGAACTGAAATGTGTTGTGTACATGTACTAATCCCCCCAGTGAATGTAATCAGATGTGTTGAAAACATACACTAACAAAAGTTGAGAGAGAGAGACAGAGAGAGAGAGAGAGAGAGAGGAGAGGACAGAAGGAAGAAGAGGAGGAGGAGAGAGAGGAAGAAGAGGAGGACTAGGAGGGAGAGGAGGAGGAGGAGAAGGAGGGGAGGAGGAGGGGAGGAGGAGGAGAAGAAGGAGGAGGAGAAGGAGGAAGAGAAGGAGGAGGAGAGGGAGGAGGAGGGGGAGGAGGAGGAGGAGGAGGAGGGAACAAGCTGCCCCAGGCCAGTCACACCACCCCGACCTGCCTCTTCCACCTCCTAAAAGCCTGTCTGCTGCAAAACCCCTCCTAGCCAATCAGCTTCCAAAAGCCTTGCGGCTGCGTGCATGAAGCCTTGGGGGCACATCTACACACAAGCATCTTTTTATATCTTAAATAGAAACTTAGGGAGGAGGACGTGGACACCATGCCCAAGGCTCTTGCGTGACCAGCGAGGAGGACAGCTAGGACTCAAGCCTTCTTCTCTCGGCCGCAGAGCTCACGAGGTCAGCCGTCAGCACTACAGCCGTCCTTCTGAGTACCTCTGCTGAATTTGGTCCCTTAAGTACAAACAGCTTAGACGTATGTATGTTGCCGTCTGAGAGCCCAGCGCGCCTAGTCACTCTCCTTACACGAAGGCCGCCTCAGGGGCTACACCCATCTCATCCAAGGCTCTTGTTACGTTTGTGTCCAGTCGTTCCCTAAAGGCCTCATGCAGGCGTGGGGCGGACTTCGAGAGTTTGTGATTGATTCGTGATCCAGCACAGGATCACGAATTATGGGTGTGAGTGCTGCTCGCGGCCTGCGCTGGGTGGCCCGAATGCAACCCTGGGGAGGCAGCCTCGCTCTCCGGGCCACTGTCGTCCTGCTCCTCCCTTTTGCTCTTGTTGTTTTGCTGTCTTCTGCCACCGCGAGCTGCTGTCCTCTGCCCTGGGCCGCTCTGCCTTGGAGCCAAGCTAAGCATGGACTGAGACCACCACAAGCCGTGAGCTAAATGAGCCTTTCCTTCCTGAATTCTGTGCGTCTCAGCAGCGAAAGAAAAGTAACCGAGAGTTCTTTTTCTTTTTTTTTTTGTCCAGGATATTTAGCTGGTAAATGTTTTGGTGCATTTTGGGACATATCAATGAAAACACTGAGGAGGACCATTCACTTTCCTTGCTACCTCCCCCTATTTATACATGGTCTTCTGGGTGCA
>PVKA01038760.1:0-20002 GCA_004027165.1 Ctenomys sociabilis
AGCTGAAGGATAGTCTCAGACTCCCCCTAATATCTGTCAGCAACAAGTAGAATAATGCCTAAGTTGCAGGATCATAGCACTACACTAAGTTCATCTCCTCTGGGGCAAATGTGTTTTTAAGACACTAAAAACAAATTAATATATTCCGATTTGGAAAAAAGAGAGATCTCCAAGTATCTTGTGTCAACAACCCACTTTAGGTTCTCTACTTGCCACTCCTGAATAATTAAAAATCAAGGTCACAAGCCAGGGGTGGTAGCACATGCCTGTAATCCCAGAACTCGGGAGGCTGAGGCAGGAGGATTGTTGTGAGTTGGAAGGAAATTCAAATACAATCAAATGCTACACCCACATTTTACGAGTGAGGAAATTAAGATTTTCCTCCTATCATACAGCTAGCTGGTCACAGGGAGACATGCGGATCCATGTTTATGGGTCCACGTGCAGTATTTTCCTACAACTGCATGTCATATAAACAACTGCAAAGCAATTAAAAAACATCTCTCCACCCTGCTGTTTTGCTTACAGTACAATTTAAATACTATCCTTCAAAATCTTCAGCTAACAATGAAACTTACCTGGGTTTTTCTGCACATGGGCTGTGAACAAATGATCCTTAGGCTTTCAAACACCTCTTTCATTGTCACATCTATATATAGGAGGGACGGACTGGGACACTTCTGGATGGGTAAATGGCAATCACAGGGCTGGTACCACAACCGGAAAAGGGGAGCCTGGAAGCCTGGCACTCTTGAACCCTGGCTGTGTTAGAATTGCTCAGAGAGGGAAACCTGTATGCCCAGAGATTGACCACCTTGGCCTAGGATAGGCTGGACCCTGGAATTTCCCAAGTTTCCTCTGGTGACATGCATGCATGGAAAGAGTTAAGAATCACTAGAGAATGAGATTTTGCGGGGAATCTGAGCTGAGCTTGAAAATCCCCATCCCTGACAAGGATACCTTTTCTCACTGGGTTTCCCTCAGAGAGACAAATAAGATGCCAACGCAGACCTTATTTTATACTGCTAATCTAGCATTCTGGGCTTGGCCGAACCAGCACAAATAAACAAGATTCCACACTTGGTAGCTTTCTTTGCCTTGGCCTTCGGAACGTTCTGAATTGGGATGATGTAAGCATTTAGATCCATACAGAAAGTATAGAATAGTTTTTCTGTAAATCTGATCCATCATTCCTCTTTACATTTTTGCCCAAAGAAACACTCCTATAAGCCAAGGTTGGGTGTACTTCATCATTCAGGATAGCTCTATCCACTGGATGATTTGCATCCCTTTGCTTGGGTTGGGTATTTTCTGTGCACCTCCCTGTGTTCAGGCTTCTGCTTGTGCACCTGAAGCTATCAGGTGGACCTTCAAGGGAACACGATCGAGGTAGCAGGACACTGGCTCTTCTCTCTGCCAGACACGGTCCACTTTCTACCACTGCTACCCATCAGAGGTAATTCTTTGCCAATTTGCCCTTACAAAATGCCTTGAGTGATTGCCCAAATAGTAATGCAGTGCTTCGCTGGGACATAAATGCCACTTCTACTGAGCGTATGGAGAATTCTGGTATCACAGGGAACGGGCATGGAAGAGCATAGTTAACACATCATGACTTTTGTTCTTGGAGTCATCTTAGTGAAAAAAATACCGCAAGGGTTATCTTTCTGTTATTCCTATTGTACTGTTTTCCTCCTGCTCATCAGAGTCAAGCTGAGTACTCTTAACTCCCAGACACTTGATTCTTTGCCCCTGGTCACTGTTTGCTGTCAACCAATGTCCATCCCACTCTCCCCAGTCTCTGGGCCCTCTGCTCCATTGTGAGGTGTGTGAAGGCTTTCATTCTTCTTCCAGTGTTTGTGGCAAGCTCCTGCCCAGGTTCTGGGCCAGCTCCTCAGCACTATTTTCCACCACCACCATATCAGACCATTTCGCATCATTTCTCGTACCCAGAAATTTCCCAATGTTCTGGCTTCAGGACTTCGCCCATGCAGGAAGCATTGTTCCCCTGCTTGCCATGGCCAGGAGACACAGACAAAGTGTGGTAATATGGATGCAGTAGAAGGCTGTGCTATGATATTCCCCATATCTCCCCCCCCCCAAAAAAAAGAACGACAAACAAAACACCACAAGCGTCTGCTTCTCAGAGACTCCACCTGAAGTGATAACCTGGAAGAACTTTGAAGCATTTTAAAACTATATGATGTTCCCCATATCTCCCCCCCATCACAGGCTCATGACACCACTGTCCAGGGAGCTTCCAGGCCCCATCTGGGTGCTTCTTTCCACTGTTTTTGTTGGGCATCTCTCTGCCATTACTCTCTACAGCATTTAAAGAGGCCAGATGGCTCCACACACCCTGCCTTCCTGCCCTAGAAACTCCTTCTCCTAGGGCTAGCAAGGATAGCTCAACAGACTAAGAGTGTCCTTAGGCAAGCACAAGGACCAGGGTTCGATCCTTTGTACCGTATGCCACTCTGGCCCCACCCCAGGTGCACTGAGCCAGGCATTACCGGCAGTAGTGGCAAATAATTGCAGCACTGGGGAGGCTGAGACAGGAGGGTCACTACAAGGCCAATCTGCATAGTGAGACCCTGTACCAAATACATGAAACAAAGAAATAAACAAACAAACTCCTAACCCTTCTCCCTTCCTCTCCCAGTACTCCTAGCCCCTTTCCCTGTAGTCATCAAGAACATGAGCCATTCAAGTGTTCAACTATTTGTACTAAAGTGTGAAGAACTTTTAAGATAGAAACTATATTTAGCTGAGGTTAAAGTTCACATTACACAATCAGTAAGGCACACGTTTAAATCATTAAACAGCCTGTTCTAAGCTGTTCCTCTTTTGACTCCACAAATCTACTTTCCTAGTTCTTTCATTTTTTCTCGTTTTCTTTTTCTCCTCTCTTCTTTCATTTTTCTTTCTTTCTCCCTTTTTTTACTTTTCTTGTTAGCTCTCTTCTTTCTTTCTTTTTAGTGCTGGGAATGGAACACCAGGCCTTGCATGAACTTTGTTACCATGAAGAGCTGCTCTCTTTTCAGGCCTCAGTTCCTTCTTTAACCTCAGCTAGTGATTCTCTCTGACCATCAGGAGCTCTGAGGCAGTAGGAAGCCGTGAACAAATCAGGGATGGAACCTTGCAGGGCTGAATTTCTATCCTAGCAATTTTTAAAACTATACACTACCCACCTAGAGGTTTAAGTCAAAACTAGTTGATAATGAGTTGGCAACTTCCCAAGGAGGGGAGCAGGGATTAGAGTTGAGAGTGTTCATTTCAGTGTAAAGAAAAAGAGGAAGGCACCAAGCTAACTCGGGAGCAGGAGGGACACTGGAAACAGAGTCCACATTGGTGTGTGCCCCCAGGTGCTAGACACGCTGTCCACAAACAGCCTCCACTGTCAGCTCTGGACAGAAGGTGAAGGGCACCGTCCTGCTCACACCCCAATCCCTACTTCTGTGTGACAGGAGACATGCTACCTGCCTTTTCCAAAGGTATAAGTCCCAGGAGCTCTTTCTGACACCTTACTGAACACCAAGCTCCAACTCAGAGTCTGCTTCTTAGCCAGAGATAGAGTTCAGTGGTACAGCACGTGCCTGACAAGTGTAAGGTCATGAGATCAATTCCTGGTACTGAAACAAAGTAAAAAAAGAACGACAAACAAAACACCACAAGCGTCTGCTTCTCAGAGACTCCAACTGAAGTGATAGCCTGGAAGAACCTAAAAGCATTTTAAAACTATATGATATTCCTTGTATCTTCCCCCTGCCAAAAAAAAGCAAAAACTAAAAACTAAACCAAAGCCACTTCCATTAGTAACAGCCAACTCCTCAGCAGACAAATGATAAATGTTCTGTATCCACCCATTCTTCAGAAGGATTTTTTTTGGGGGGGGCACTGGCTCAGGATGCCTTCAGGGCAGGTCTCATAAGGCTTGAGGATCTGGGGATAGAACACAGCATTCTGTGGCTGATTGCTTTCTTTAAGCAGACATTTAAACAACTGAGCTAATGGGAGGGCCCCCACATCCACCCATTCTTGACCCAGCAGTCTCCGGTCTCACTTAAGAGTATAATGAAATTTGGGGTGTCTCCCCCTCCCACATCAGCAGAATCAGAACGTGGATCTGAACAAGATCTTCAGAGGACTCTGGGGCAGAGCCCCATTGGATAAACCCTGGCCCACAGCACAAGCGGGTGAAGAATGAGCCTATAGCAATGCGTGCCGATAGCCATAGTATCTGGACCCCTTCTTTCTGGAAATGGCAGTAAGCAGTTTTGAGTTCAGCAGTTACTGGTCCTACTGAAAGGAGTATAAAGGCATTCTTCTTCCACAGAGCAATCCCAAAAGGGCAGAAGATAAAGAAAAATGGTCAGAAAGTGAGCACACGTGTTAATCAAGCAGAGGAAAAGACACCCATAAAACGAAGTCCCAGCACTTCTCAGAGGGTAGAAGAAAGAGGAAAAGCCTCCCCAGCCACACAGTGCTGAACTTTGAATCCAGCAGGGATTTCAGCCTCTCCCAAGTGGCAATAAGGAACTTGGTGGGAGGAGCCTTTCTCGAAGTCCAGGAGACACACGGCAGCGGGCAAGAGGGCACCACCACTCACAAGGCACACTTTTCTGAGCCTCACAGTCTAAAAGCTTCACTTGTTCCTCAGGAGGAGTAAGAGGTTCATATAAGGATGGCTGAGGTAGGAAGTGAGACTGAGTGTTAAAGCGCAGAAACACTTTCACGGTTCTCCTTCAAAGGGAGAATTCAGTCACCCTTGACAGATCCTTTTGCTGCTTAGAAAACTGCGTTACAGCAAGCACATGTCCCCCTGCAGGTGTATGAGGCTGACTCTGACGTCTGCGGAGAACCTGCTAGCAAAAGCCCTGAAGTAGACAAGAATGAGTGAGTGACACTTACGACAGTGTCGCTCTATTCTGATTGATTTATGTTGAGCTTTGCCCTATTCTCACCAAAGAGCAGCAAAGACAGAGGTGGCAGATGGCCACTCTACAGAAAAGCTAAGCAGCTGCTGGGAGGATAGGCAGGGATCCCAGTCCCCAGGGCCACACAGCAAACTCATTCCACCCTGTCTCCTGCAGGACACAGCCAAGGAAGCTGCAGATTCCCCAGGAAGCACTGGGAGGTGAGCCAGAGAAGGAGGGCTGGGAAGAAGCCCCAGCTCCAAGTGCTGACAAGCAGCCTCTGCATTCTCCACACTCTGCTGCCCTAAGCTTTGTGGTGAGCTCCATGTGGAATACGGAGAAGGCCTTCAGGTCCAGGCGAAGAAACAGTTAAGTGCAGAAAGCGTGGAAGACCACTATATGAGTTTTTCTTTTTCTTTCTTTCATTTATTTACTTGTGACAAGGTCTCTCTACCAAGCTCAGACTTGTGCTAATCCTCCTGTCTCAGCCTCCCTGGTGTTGGGATTATAGGCATGCACCACCATGCCATGCAGTACCAGGGATCAAACTCAGGTCTTTGCACTTGCCAGGGAGGCACTTAGACCATGAGCTATCTCCCTAGCCTTTCTTCTTCTTTTTTGTTTTCCTTTACTTTCTCTGTTCTTTCATACACTGATTCCTGGCAACCCTATTCCATCCTGGAATGGTGGTAGTGATGGCAGCAATGGCAGGAGTCCACTGTGACTGGAAGAGTCTTGTGCCCAAGAGAGTGGGAGAAGCCCTCTTGTCCTTTCACCTCTCTGTGTTCTCCCACCATTCGACCCCACATCCACCCTCCTGGGGTGTGCAGTGTAGCAGGTAAATAAAACACTGGTTCCCTGGGCAGGAGGAGTTGGGGAGCCCTGGGCCTTGGAAGAACACTGGAAATGATGAGGGAGAGCACAGAAAAGAGGGGCTCAGGGAAACAGCCCTGCACAAGTGCCTGGGCCAAACCTGGCTCTGTGCATGTGTGGGCCTGACCCCAGGCAGCACACCAAAACCTGTGCCAAAAGAACCAAAAACAGACACCCTGTCTCCCAGGGCCAGAGGCCCTCCAGGGAGCTCAGGCAAAGGGTCTGAGCAGCTGTAATGGCTTAGAAAACAAGACTGCCATGAAAACTGCAGCGCACTGAAGGCTGGCAGGATTTTCAACCTAAATTAGTACAGCTTGCCTGCCTGTTAGAACACAAATGACAGTACTCACATCAGATGTCAACAAAACCCACCATGTCATTACATCATATTCCAGATATTGATAAATACAGTCCAAAATTATCTAGTGTATTTGTTACCTGTTGCTGCTAGAAGAAGTAACTGCACACTTAGGACTTTAGAGCACACATATTTTAATTTTTTTTGTCTTTTGGGGTTAAAAGTCCAGAGTCCATTTGAGTGAGCACAAGTCCAGGTGCTGGCAAGGCTGGCGCTTGCCAGAGGCTGTAGGGGACAGTCCGTTTCCTTGCCTTTTCTAGCTGCTAGGAACCAGTCTAGAAAGCCAGGCACCATCTCTGTGATGCTTCTAGTACCATACCTCCTCCATGGTCAAATCTCTCCTTTTAAAGATGTTTGTGAGGGGCCGGGAATATAGCTCAAGTGGCATAAGCACCTGCCTGGCAAGCACAAGATCCTGAGTTCAATCCCTGGTATCACAATCAATCAATGGATCAATAACAATGCTTGTGGCCCATCTGACCAATGTTGTGCACTCTACATTTCAAGATCAGTAGATAAACAAACTTCATTTCCCTTGCAAACTTAATTCATTTTTGTCATGTAATATAACAGATTCAGGGAATAAAGGTATAGACATTTTTAGAGAGATTTTACTCCACCTTCAGCCCTTAATACATAAAGAATCATGAAGTCTCATTCACAAGAAAACAGCAGGAGTCAGTGCAAGGATGATGCAGACATTGAAATTCTTCTGACAAAAATTTAAATAGATTTTATAGCCAGGCAGGCCTGTAATCCCAGCACTCAGGAGGCTGAGGCAGGAGGATTGTTGTGAGTTCGAGACCAGCCTGAGCTACAAAATGAGTTTAAGGCCAGCCTGAACTGCATAGTGAGACCCTGTCTCAAAAAGGCAAAAAAAAAAAAAAAAAAAAAAATAGATTTTATAAAATACTCCAAGAAAAGAGAACACTCTTGAAATGAATTGAATGGCAAAAAAACCTCAACAAAGAAATAGAAAACACAAAGAAGACCCAAATACAAATTTTAGAACTACAAACACAGTAAAATTTTGAAGCTTACTGTGCAGGCCAACAGAAATTATCCAACAAAATAAGAATGAGGAAAAGAAAAGATTGGGGCTAAAAAAATAACAGAAATCTATGAAAATATCATGATTGTGGATATTAGAAAAGGAGAAAAAGCAATGCAGAGAAGAAAACAATATTGAAAAAATTTCACTAAAGACTTGCCAAAGTTGGCTAAAGACATGAATCCCCATATTCAAAAAATGTAGTAAACTCTAAACATAAATCCAAAATCCATGCCCATATACATTCTCATCCAGCATCTATAAACAAAGGCAAAGAGAACATTTGCAGGTCTGAGAAAGATGATCCATTACCTAGGGTCATCCAATGATTATGGATTTCTTATTAAACATCAGTACTATGTAAATATAAATGAACTGCAAAGAGGTGCCCATCAAGTTACCAAAGAACATTTTTAATTCTGTGATACTAGGGTATGAGAGTGTGTTAGTGATCAAGGAAATCAGAGTAATATTGGTAAGAGCAGTTCTACATTATCTATCAAAATTATATTTTATTTTTTAAATAATTTTATTGAGAAACAAATAGCAATGAAACAGCTTCAAAACTGATTAGTAAGACAGTTTCAATAATTAATACATTGCATATTTTTGTCATAGTAGTTATTCATTGTACGTGATATCCTGTCCACAAACACTATTAAAATCAATCAAAATTTTAAGTCTCGGGGCTAGGGAGATGGCTCAGAGTAATAAGCACTTCCCTGGCAAGTGCAAGGACCTGAGTTCAATCCCCGGTTCCTCAAAAAAAACAAAATTTTAAGTCTCCTTTCCTTTTAACCATCAATGCCCCTTCCAGAAATTTATCTTATGGACATGTTCATTAATATGCTGAGAGTTGTTTATAAGACAGTATATAATTGGAAAATATATTAATTAATAAAGCATTAGAAATTAATACAGATGAAGTAACACTTAAATAAATTACAGAACGCCGCACTGCTGGACCTAATGTATCTTTTAGAACAATTATATTGGTGCCAAGCCTACTGGCAGGGAAAGGAGCTAGGACATATTCTTAATGATAAAATGAAATTGGTCGAACAGTGCATAGCACACAAATCAGACTTTATAATTATGTATTGTATTACGAAAATTGATTAGAAAAAGAACTGAGAAGACCCAAACTGATACCGCAGTCATTTCTGAGGGGCACAGGAAGGATACATGAACTTTTCACTCTGTATGCCTCTATGTGTAATGATTCCACAGAGAACATTCTCCTGCAGGGTCCTGATCTTAGTGTTCAGTCTGGCACTGCTTTCTGGAACTGAGCATTTTAGTCATTTTCTTTAAAAAAAAATCCAATCATCTCACTAAATACCTCCTACTGAATGTTATTTATTGCTGAGTTGCAAATTACTTCAAAATCGACCAGCTCGAAATAAGCAAAATTTATTATTTCATATATCCTATAAAAATAGGAGGCCTGGGAGTGACTTGGCCATGTGCTCTGGTCAGAAGCTCTCAGGAAGTTGCCATCAGGATGCCAACATGGGGTACATTAAACTGCAGGCTGACCAGTGTGGGTGAGTCTCATCCAAGTCCTTCACATGGCTCTTGGTGAACGTCCTCGAAGCCGTTGGTTGGGATCTTACTGCCTCCCCACATAGGCCTCGATGGGAAGTTTCCAAGATGGCCAAGCAAAAAGACAGCTCGCAAGATGCAACTGCAATCATGTTTTCTTGTCCTACTCTTAGGGATGGCCTAGCCTCACTTTTCCTATAACCTGTCGGTCACATAGACTGACCTTGGCACAGCACAGGAGAGGAACATAGGAGAGTGTGAAAACCACGAGACACAGATCATGGAAGACCTATGCTGGAGACATGACCACAGCTTAATTTCTCTGCTCTTTCTCTTCTGCCTCTTCAATTTTTCAGACCTTCTAAGAACTTGCAAAACATCATTCTGCCCTTTGGACATACTGTGGCTAAACATTTTCACACTCCCTTTCTCTTTCCCTTTTTTACATTTGCAAGCATTCTAAGAACTTGTAAAGCATAGCTCTGCCCATATAGCATCTGTGGTCCATTGAGGAATTAGGAACAATGCAACATTCACAGGGAAAATCCTATGAGCTGATAAGAAATCCAACCACCTGGAGTCTGTTAGGATTAAATCTGAAATGTTCCTACAACATCTCACTTGTTTGGAAGGTGCTAGAACCATGGAGGCATGGTGCTCATCCATGGATTCATCTAGTGATGAGATTAGTAGCTGAATGCTCTGCCAGGACTGGGGCCTGGTTGGAGGTGGGTCAGAGGCTGTGCCCTGGAACAATGTGTCCTTGTCCCCAGCTCCTCTCCGGTCCCTCTGCTTGCTGGGTGCCTTGTGGGGTCAGTGCTTCTCCTCCATGCCTGCCCCCTCCTCCCATGCCATTTCTGCATTGGAGCCATGCTGTCTGACCATGGCCTGAAACACAGAGCCACCAGAAGCCCCTCCTTTTCAGTAGGAGTGCCAAGTACCTCAGCCCAGAGAGGAGGAAAGCTGACTAATGCAGAGCTCATTTCTCTTCCTGTGAACAAAGGAATTTTGTTTTCCTTCAAGTGTGATGACTAAGGAAAGCTAGAGAAACCGCAGTGTGAATAATTGATCCAGAAGAAAAACACAAGAGCCAGGTACCTCCATGAGAATCCTTTCAACAGGAAGGCGCATTCTTCAGTTCCATCCCTCTTCAGGCCTCACAAGTCGGGACAGCTCTCTCCTCTATGAATGGAAATTTGTATCAGCCACTCAGAGTAGGAAGTAGAAATGTTTGCTAACAGATCAATAATACAGGCTAATAGAATTATCAGTTAACTGAAAGAATATCAGAAGCCAATGAAATAAGGAAATTAAAGGATATCTATGTCTTTGCACTAAGGCAATATGAAGTAGCCCAAAGCACAACATGCAAGGGTTTGGAAGAAAATCCCCTGACGTGTGGATGGACCTGATTGCAAAACATACATACTGTATCCTTTTGAGCATAATTGAATGGTATTTTACTGAATAACTTCAGTTCAGCCAGCATTTAATTAAGTCTTTCATGATATGCTATAGAAATAAAAGTAAAATTGATTCATTATAGGTTGAGCAATCTTTATGCAAAAGTGTCCATTAAATCACTATTGTCAAATTGGCAAAACAACATAACTCAGGCTTTGAATGTGGCCTTGCCCCATGTAACATTTTTATGAGCTACTTGAGGCAAAGATAAAAATGTGCTTATTACATTCTCAGGTATTAAATAGAGAAGCAAAGAACTTGAGTCATAAAATTAAAATTTCTTAGTCCTAGAACAAGTTGAAACAATAGGTCAGAAGCCCCTGAAAAATGAGTGGGAAGCAGCCCAAAACCCCTCCCAGGTGCAAACGAGGAGCAACACCAGTTAGTGCAGCAAAGCTTCAAGTGAACCAAAAACGTACCATGAGTCAGCAGGTTGCCAAGTCTGCCTAACAGGCAATTCAAAAAAGTAGACTTCATTATGAAGAACACAACACTCAGAACCAGGAGAGGCGATCTGATGAACACGGCGCTGTAAATAGCGAGGATCCCTGCTGTGTAAGAGATTCCTTTATATACATTTAAATTCCAATATGATGCTGTCCTTCACTTCTGACAGCTTCCTTAGTAACCAAGCTAAAAAAAGAAAGAAAAAGAAAAAAAAAAATAAGCTTTTCAAATTCATTCAAACAATATTTATTAGGAAAAAAATATTTTCCAGATCCTTTTCAAGAATCCAGAAATATGGCCAGTAAGACAGCTCAGCAGTCGAAAGCACCTGCTTAGGCAAATGTAGGGACCACAGTTCTATCCCAGGCACCGCATGTCACACCGACCCTGCTCCCAGAGTGGGCTGAGCGGGGTACAAAAATATAAAATAAAATAAAAATAAAAATAAAAGAATCCAAAAACATAAAGATGCTTGAGACACAGACCTTGAGGGTGAGAATCTGGAGAATAAGAATGATATGGTCTGAATATTTGTGTTCCTCAAAAATACATAGGTTGGGGCTGGGGACATGAAGCAGTAGAATAAGCACTTGCCTGGCAAGTGCAAGGGCCTGAGTTCAAGCCCCAGTTCTGAAAAAAATGCATACGTTAAAATTCAATACAGTAGCATTAAGAATGAGCCCTCTGGAAGTAGTTTGATCCAGAGGGCTCTGCTCTTCTATGTGGATTAGACCGCTTAGAAGAGGCCTGAGAGATACTACTCATTTCTTCTGCCATAAGAGGTCTCTGCAGAAGGTACCATCCATGAAATAGAGAGCAAGGCCTTTTCCAGATGCTGGATCTGAGAATTCCTGTCCCCCAGAACTGGGAGGAATAAATTCCTGTTGCTTATATATTGCTCAGTATAAGATATTTTGTTACAGCAGCCTAAATGAACTAAGGTGAGAGATATGGAACTCATGGAAGGTGGTATTCTCAGCCTCAGTGTACAAATATTTTCTGGAAACTGTTGTGTCAAACACTAATATCAGTGCTTTCCTGAAGCGATTTTGCCAATGGAATTAAGGTTCCACGTCAGGTGACCCTAAGATAGGAAGGTTACTTGGATGGGCCTGTCCTAGTCACATGAATTCTTTAAAAAGGGAGAAAGAAATTGTATAAGCAAAAACGTCTAGAATCCTGATGAAAATAAGCCTAGAGTTAGGTTGATAACCAAGTTAATGAATCATATCATCTTTGCCTTAATTTGATAAATCTTAGAATATGGGGGGAGAGAGAGAGAGAAATTGAGGAGAGAGATCACTTCAGCTGTTGACTGAAGTCAGAGGACCAAAGCATGAAAAGGATTCTATGTATCATTATTTGCTTGAAAATAATGACACAGAGTAAGCATTCAGTGCAGGTACCTCTGGGGAGACAGTAACCATTGGCTCCTAACCTGTGAGCAGGGACCTTAGCCCTGCCATGAGAAGCATAAGTTTGGAAGAAAACTGCAGGCCCCAGATAAAAACTGAAGATCCATCAAAACCTTTGATTTCAGCCTGGCAAAACCTTGAGCAGGGTATCCTAAATTGGTATCTCTTTCATACAGATGGGGTGGCTTACCATAAACTGGTCTCTGATAGCCAGGAGTGCTTAAATAATTCTGTTTATTCAAGAACCCAGCTTCTACAAAAACCTTTCTTCAATCACAGTCACAGCACTAAAGTCTCAACCTCATCTGCTGGTCAAAACTGCAACCTAAAAATTATTCTCTGCAGGCTGGTTCCTCCAGCACCTATTCACCTGTTCCATAGATGCACTGGACACACTGCATGTGATGTTGCAAATAATGCTTCCCATGTGCCAGCCACTGCTGTAAACACACTGCGTTATTAATTTGGTTAATCCTCAAAACAACCCTGAGAGGTCTTATTCCCCCTTCCCTTGTATGGATGAAAAACCCAGGAAGGCACTGAAATTTTAGAGGATGTGCCCGCAGCTACACGGTGAGGTGAGGAACTGATTTGAGGGACACAGGCGATCAGAGGCCTGAGCCCGCCGCCTCACCCCTGTGCCGCGGAGCACCGAGCATCTGGTTCCAGGCCCCACACGGAGTTCTCTGCGGACATTCTCTCGAGTCTTTGCAAGACTTCTATGAAAGATGCACATGCACAGTTTTACACCCGAGGAACTAGAATGGAAGATTAAACAAACTTGTCTAAGAGCTCCATTAGCAGCTATGAATGTCCGATTTTCTTTCTGTCTTTGTACTCCTGCAAGTTACTGGGCCTTCCACGCACACGATCTTTTCCAGATCTCCAGATTCCCTACTCTAACCCCTTAGGACCTGACACCAACACTCAGGTTAGGGTGCTGGACAAAGGGAAGAGGAGGAAGGAAATTTAAGGTGATGGCTGCCAGCTGCTGCTTCAAACAAAACATACCCGCATTTACAAAGGCACCAGGGCTGGTTGCCTAGCAACATCTTTCTGCCTCCCCAACCTGTTCTATCCCATCCCTCGCCAGCGCGCTTGGGCGCGCGCGCGCGCGCGCACACACACACACACACACACACACACACACACACACACACCCTGGCCTGCAATGCCCTTTAGAAACATCCTTCTTCAGGGCTGAAGAGCTTTAATTTGATCTGCAGGGCAAAGGCTTGCAGCTTGCAGGGGCCCCAGGAAGCACACAATTTGCGCCACAGATGGCTCTAGGACAGGCAAAGCTAGCTGTCCTCCAGCAGAGCCCATCCCTTGGCACTCTGAGAGTAGCTAGTGCTGCAGGAAGGAGGGGGTCTTGTTTCAGGCTCTTTGTCATATTCCTGAAGGTTTAAAAAAAGTTTTTTTCACATATGTTAAGTCCTTTAAATAGTTCTTTGAAATAAAAGTTTAGTTGGGATAGAATTAAAGCAGGCTGTCTAGATTTCTTTTTTCATCTTATCTCCCATGTTTGAAGTTAGAGCCTCTCAAATTTAAACTCATCTTCAGTTCAACCAGTACAAAAGGCCTTAAGGCTATTCTTGTCCTAGCCTTAAGGAGAAAGCAGGACAAGTTGGAGAAAGTGCAGTTCTAGGAGCTTGTCAAGTGTAAACGAGAAGGTAGGGGCCACGGTTACGTGGCCCCCAGTAAGTCCAGGAGCTTCTTACTCGTGGTAGTGATAGCATGCTATCCTGAGCCCTCGGCTGCATCACCCCTTCCAGAGGCCCTAAGTACTTTCCCCTTTTTGGGCCCCTTCTTTCATAAAAACAAAGACAAAATATTAAAATTATATTTTTATAGCTGTGCTGGTATAAAGATGCTGAATTCACATACATGTTAATTTTATTAAACTATGCTCATTTTCCCTGATTGTAAAAGAATGAAAGTATTTTCATGGACTTCTAAAGGTAATGTAAGCCTAAACCACTATGCCCTTGGTCCTCAGTGGACAAATGGCCACTGAGTGGACAGAGCAGGCCAGCATACAGCAAGGGCTATTGAGACCTTGATGTCCTGCCCCATGAGGAGCTATGGGGCCAGAAAATGCTTCTAGTCCAGCTTGGAAGAAAAACAGATTTGACAACTACAACCATAACCATTCGGCCTAGTACCCGAGGAAGTCTCAGCCCTTCCTCACTTGGTCATGTCCCAACTTCTAGACACAATATATTTTACAAGTACACTTCACAGAGAAAACCCAGTGAGGTGAGAGATAACACTGGTATATAGGGGATTATAGAGAAGTCAAGGAGGATTTCTGGGGTGGGGCCTGGTCAGCTATCCACATAGACAGGAAACACAGAAAAGACGAACAACTTAGAAGAGGCCTTGAGCCCAGGGCTGTGCAGGCTGGTTTGTAATGCTTTGGTAGAGCAACAGGCACCAAGGCACTTTATCCATCCCAGAGCCCTATCTCTGCTTGGAGAGCCTGGCTCTGCACCCACAGCAAGTAAATATTTGTGGAGTTCAGTGGATACAATTGGATAAATCTAGTGACTTAACTGCCTTTAGGGACCTGCAAAGGAAATTACAAGAATGATTCCATTTATAGTAGAAGCAAAAGGAACAAAACACGTAGGCTTTACTAACAAAGGAAATAAAAGACTAGTACAATGAAAACTACAAAATGCTGCAGACAAAAATGAAAGAAGATATAGGTAAATGAAACCACAGCTCAGGGTCATGAGTCAAGATGTAATAATCTTAGGACAACAATATTACCCAAAGCAATGTATAGATCTGTTAAAGTTCCAATGAAGCCTTATGCAGAAACACAAAACCTCAAACCCAGATTTATTCAAAGTTTCACGAGATCCCGAAAAATCCACACAATCTTGAAAAAGAACGGAGCTGAAAGATTTAAACGTTCTGATTTTGAAACTTACTATGCATCTTCAGTAATCAAAACAGCATGGTACTGGCACAAAGACAATTTAATGGACAAGGGGCCCAAATAAACCTTTTCATGGATGATAAAATGATGCTTCGCAAAGGTACCAAGGTCATGAAGCTGGGCAAGCTGCTTCAATAAGACATGCTAGGAAAATGGGCATCCACTCACAAAAAAATACAATGAGACCCTTGCCTGATACCACATAGAAAAATTTACTCAAAATAGATCAAAGACCTAAATGTCAGACCCAAACTATTAGATCTTTACAAGAAAACATAGGTCCAAAATGTTATAAAATTGGGTTTGGCAACCATTTTTTGAGTATAACCCCAAAGGCTCAAGCAACAAAGGGGAAAAACAATAAACACATAAGACTCAATGAAAATTTTAAAAATTGCACATTGAAAGACAAGGTCAAGAATAAAGAGTCATGACTCTATATATTGAGAACTCCTAAAACTCAAGTAACACAAAACAATCCAATGAAAATACCAGGCAAGAACTTGTGCAGATGTTCACCAAAGGGGATACAATTCAAGGTGGCCAGAAAGCACAGAAAAGGTGCTCAACATTGTTAATCATTAGGAAAATGTAAAGGAAAACCATGAGGCATTTCATGACCCCCACCATGATGGCTACTACAAAAAAGGAACAGAAATTGTGTCAGTGAGAATGTGGAGAAAATGGGTGTCCTGCATATTGATGGAGGAATGTTAAAATGGTAGAGCATAGTGTTTCCTCAAAAATCTTGCAAACAGAATTACCATATGAAGCCAGGCATGGTGGTGCATGCCTGTAACCTCAGCACTTGGGAGGCTGAGGTAGAAGGATTGCTGAGAATTTGAAGCTAGCCTGGGCTACTTAGTGAGTCCAAGGCCTGTCTGAACTGCATAGCAAGACCCCACCTCAGAAAAAATAAATTACCATACAGTTCAGCAATTTGGCTTCTCAATATTTACCTCACAGATTTGGAACAAGTGTCTCAAATATATATTTGTATATTCAGAGCAGCTGAAATGTAGAAGCAATGGAGTATCCATTAATAGGTAAACAGACAGTGAGGTGATTATTTACAATGGAATGTTACTCTGCCTTAAAAAGTAAGGAAATTCTGACACATGCTACAACATGAAAGAAACTTCAAGACATTTTGTTAAGAAAAAAAGAACAAAGAGTATTTTATGAGTCCACTCATAAGAGACAGGCTGAGTAGATACAACAGAAACAGAAAGAAGAATGGAAATTGCCAGTGTGGGGGGAGGGAAGTGGGAATGGCGAGTTAGTGTTTAATGCACATAAAATTTTAATTTTATAAGATGTAGAAATTATGGAGAAGATGAGTGTAATACTTGCATAACATCCTGAGTATATTTAATGCCACTAACCTGCAATACTTAAAAATAGGATGATAAATTTTGTTTTGTGTATTAGCCCAAAGAAAAACTGGAAAAAAAAATCTATCTCTAGTAACATTTTGGAGTTTAAAATCAATTTTGTCTGATATTAGTCATATGAGATACGATGAAAAATTGCAGTCACTGTTCAGACTTTAAAAGCTATATTACAGCAAAAGAAAAATTGTCACTAATCCCTCTCAAAATAGAACCCCTTACTTTGAATTCACTTATCCCACTGTTCTCGTCATGTTGGGAAGGAGTCCTAAAGTCCTCTTTCGTGAGGGTCTTCAATTATGCTGCAGTGGTCACCTCAGCCTCTGGAACTGATCCAGAATTGATTGCCTTGCACTGTCCTTTTGATTCTGGTGAACAGCATGAAGTCTTGTGGTGCTGGATCCAGTAATCCACGTGGGTGCTGCTGAGCCCACGGTCCCAGTGGGCGGCCCACAGCAGTGGCATTCACTGTGCTGTGGGCTACACCTTATGAAGACACAGAGGAGGACTTTCCAGAACTGCTTCATGAAGTAGCATGATTGGGGAAGTGTCCGAACCAAAAGGGGTCATTTTCAGGGTGACTGATGGTGATATGTCTTTCATTGTAGTAAATGCTAAACATGTAGACATACACTGTATATTTTGATCCCACCCAGTATAATTTTGTCATTCGGTTCCTATAGCTTTTTTTTTTTTTTTTTAATGTATTTAGTACAGGGTCAACAGAGTCTCTCTACACCGCTTGGACTCATAGTGATCCTCCTGTTTTCAGCCTCCCAAGTATTGGGATTACAAGCAGGTGTCACCATGCCCAGTCTCAATTGCTTTCTCAGTGCTCCCTGGGGGTGGAGCCAGCACAGCAAGCCAGGGATCGAACCCCAGTCCCTGCTCCTGCCTAAGTAGGCACTTTAGTCCGCTGAGCTATCTGACTGACCTGTTCCTATAGCTTCTGAAAATGAACTACCTCAAAATGCATCACAGAGACCAGAAGTTCTAAAGTTCCAGCTTGTCAGGGCTGCATTCCTTGTATCACCCTAGAGGAGAGGCCACTTTCTCCCCTGGCCAAGTTCTAAGCTCAGCTTGCCTTTGCGGGCTTGTGACCCTCTCTCCATCTTCATGGTCAGCCACACAGCACCTCCTCATCACTTCCCATCTGCAGACCTCCCATCCCCTTCTCTGTCTGTCTTTCTTCTATTCCTACTTTCCAGACCTTGTCCCCTCTGCTCCCCTCAAGTCTTATTTGTAGCAGATTCCCTTTCCTCTCCCTTCGAGGACAATTTATGATTCAGTGTAGCCAAACTTGGTCATCCAGGATTATTCTTATCTCAAACTTGTTACGGTTGGTGTCTGGGTGACCCACACACAGAAGCCCCATGCGACAAATTAACAGGACAGGTTCAATAATTAATACATTGCAGATTGTTTTCATAATGTTTTGGTATCATACAAGATGCATACATGATATCATACTTACAGACACTATTATAGCAGATGTCTCTAACCAGTGAATTAAGAGAGTGTAGCTGTATACTTATCTCATTTTTTATAGCTGAATTATATCACAGGTTCAATAATTAATACTTTCTACCTTGTTATCTTCCTAGTAGTTGTCCATAGTATTAGAAGCTGATATAATATCTTGTCCAACTACTATTAGTGCAATTCTTGCTTCTCATAGAATTATACCGCACTGCATATTTATCCTAACTGTACTATTTATAAAAACACATCATGATTCTTCCTTTGTATCTCCCTTTTTTTGTCTAGACCTATCAAAGATGGGCACTCCATTGTCATTAAACCAATTTAGGTGCCTGAACTTGGCGACACAATCCAATACAGTCCAGCAGTCCACAATAATAATGAGTTATCTGAAGAAGATGTTGACTATAGCCATTTACAGCTCAACTTATTATTATGGCCCTGCATTATATACCTCATTTTTATACTTTTCTGCTGGATGGTTAAGACCAAGATACAGAAAGATGTATATAACAAAAAATGTAGCTTTTGTTTCTGATGAGTTCAGTGAAGTCCCCTCAGGGTTTATCTTGTAATCTTGTATAGATCCTTTGTCTGTGTCATCCATGTGGATGAGTCACAGCCAATGCTTGACCAGTGTGCTCTCTGTGAGAGCCTGAGAGAAAGTTTTCTCTCCATGTGACTCTCCCCAGGCACACTATAGAACTTTGATCTCCTTCCTCTGTGGCTCCATAATCTCCTTGATCAGAAAATTTGGAGCACAACTGAGTTTCATGATATTACAGTACAGGTTCTCCTATGTCATGATTCTTCGCTGACCTTGAAAGGCTAGGGCCAAAATGTTGGCTGGCGTTGTGGCTCTTCTATTTCTCCAATTTTTGATATGTGAACTTAGGTTGTTAACCATCCAGAAGAAAACCCGATTAGTATCCTGCAGCATATGCCATTCAGTTTGCCTAACTATCTGACTAAATTCTTTTTAGTTGTTGTTGTATATTTCTATTTGTATTTCTTCTTTTGACTTCTTATACTAGGGAGACCATATGATATTTGCACATGTGTGTCTGGTTTATTTCACTTATGAGTATATGTTCAAGTGGCATCCACTTCAATATAAATGCTTAAAGTTTAGCATTCTTTATAGCTGAGTCATACTCCATTACATAGAAATACCACATCTTTTTCAACCATTCCTCATGTGTCGGACATCTTGATTATTTCCAAGATTTTGCTATCCCAAATTGTGCTGCTATAAACATAGGTATACATATATCACTATGATATAATGTTTTCAATTCCTCTGGGAAAATTCCCAGTAGAGGGATAGCTGGCTTGAATGGGATTTCCAGTCCTACTCTTTTGAGGAGTCTCCACACTGATCTCCACAATGGCTACATCGGGGCCAGGGAGATGACTCAGTAGAATAAGTGCTTGCCTCGCAAACACAAGGGCCTGAGTTCAATCTCTGGTTCCACAAAAAAAAAAGATAGTTATACCACAATGGTTGCACCAGTCTATATTCCCACCAGCAGTGGAGAAATTGACCTTCAAATATAAAAAGTCACAACATTTCCTTTACCCTTCTTCCTAAATGATCCATTCCAGTGACTGTCAACTATTCTTTTAATGAAATGGTTTTAGTTTTCCTATCACCTTGCATCTCCTTCTCTGCATGTCTTAAAGATGTGGGAGTAATCATCTCTCTAAACCAGCAACATATACAGAATATTTTCTCTGTGTGAAACACTTTGTTAACCTTTTTACATGAATGACTTTGTTAATCTTTATAGCAAACCTGAGATATTATTATGTGCACAAATGAGGTGACCCAGAAGCACAGAGACTAAGGACTTGCCAGGGTCCTTTAGGTCACAAGTGACAGAAAATGAGCCAAAACAGTCTAAGTCAGAAAACTCCTCTCTCTTGCCGGGCGTGGTGGCGCATGCCTGTAATCCCAGCACTAGGGAGGCTGAGGCAGGAGGATTGTTGTGAGTTCGAGACCAGCCTGAGCTACAAAGTGAGCTTATGGCCAGCCTGAACTGCACAGTGAGACCCTGTCTCAAAAAAGACCAAAAAAAAAAAAAAAAAAAAAAAAAAAAAAAAAAAAAAAAAA
>PVKA01038761.1:0-20002 GCA_004027165.1 Ctenomys sociabilis
AATAATAATAATAATAATAATAATAATAATAATAATAATAATAATAATAATGGATAGATAAATTAATGGGCCAGGGAGATAGCTCAGTACAATAAGCGCTTGCCTGCCAACCGCAGGGTCCTGAGTTCAATCCCCAGTACTGCTAGAAAAATAAAATAAAAAAACTCACTATGTAGCCCAGGCTGGCCTTGTACTCACAGCAATCCTCCTGCTTGGCTCCCAGGAGTGCTAGGATTATAGGCATAAGCCTAGCTACTTTCAGTTTGTTTGTTTTTTTTTTAAATAAAAAAAGTTCTAAGCCGGGCGTGGTGGCGCAGGCCTGTAATCCCAGCACTCGGGAGGCTGAGGCAGGAGGATTGTTGTGAGTTCGAGACCAGCCTGAGCTACAAAGTGAGCTTAAGGCCAGCCTGAACTGCATAGTGAGACCCTGTCTCAAAAAGACAAAAAAAAAAAAAAAAAAAAAAAAGTTCTAGAGCTCAGCCACACCTGATGGTGTACATCTACAATCCCAGCACTAGAGAAGTAGAGGCAAGAGAATCTGTGTTTCAGGCCAACCTGATCTGTACAATGAAATGTTTTATCAAAACAAAGTTCTAGGACCAGGGATATAGCTCAGAGGCACAGGGCCTATCTGGCAAGCCTGAGGCCTTGTTTGATTCCTGGTACAAAAAAAAAAGTTCTAGAGCTCTACTATACACCATGTGCATGTAGTTAACCCTGCTGTACTTTTAAAATTGTTCAGGATGATAAATTTTGTTACATATATTCAATACCAATAAAAGCAGGCAGGTGGCTTCACTCTGGATTCTTCAACATGGACTGAAGAGTATACAGAAACAATACAGTTATATATTCAATAAACACCTAAAAGTGATAATGAATGTTATGATCTAGTAACAACTTCAAAATATTTGTCTGATAAATCAGAGTAAAACAGCCCAGGCTGCTTGCCCTACAGTCCACTAACACGCAGGCAGGCGTCTTCTACCTACTTTTTGGCTGACATCTCGCGCCTGGTCCCAGCTACTCAACACAAATAGCTGATAACTAGAAAGATTTAGAGTACTTAACAAAAAAAAGCATAACAAAACAAAAACCACATAGTAAGGATAAGGAGGAGGAACCACTGAGTGCAAAGATCAAATTCTAGAATCTCTGCCCTTAATGACAAAGAGCCCTGCCTGAGCCCTCTTGCCTTTAACCATTAGGTGTAACTTTCACATGAGCCTGACCTCCAAGCTGACTGCAGACAGGACTACCAGTGGCACCTTGACAGTACTGTAGAACTTGATAGTACTTAGTTCACACTTCACTCTCCACTTGAACTTTTGTTCACTTTGTCCACATATAAAGACAATGTGCCCAAACAGGCCAGCCCTGCTCCCAAAGCTCTGGAGTGGAAAAATATGTACTGAACAAATGAAAGGAAAGGTGTCAGAGAAAGGTGGACAGTGTTCTCTAATAAGACGGTAAGAACAAAACCAGACAACACAATACTCATCTAGGTTAACCCTATGATGAGCACTGTTGGAAAGAAAAGCCCTTCCTCTCATGAAGACAAATTCACCACCTTACCCCAGAGGGCCCAGGCCTTCTTAAATCGAAAGCT
Organism: Ctenomys sociabilis; assembly: GCA_004027165.1. NCBI lineage: Eukaryota > Metazoa > Chordata > Mammalia > Rodentia > Ctenomyidae > Ctenomys > Ctenomys sociabilis. The sequence goes on from PVKA01038761.1 coordinate 1,610, forward strand.
CCACTTCCAATCTTCTATGAGGCAGGAAAAGAAAATAGCACATTTCAGCATGGTAAATTCAGTCCTTGACTAAGTGGTCTCCTTAAATGCTACAGCCCTGTAGAGAACTCACCCACCCTGCAGGCAATGCTCAATGACACACACCAGGACACAATTGCACACACCAATAATCCCAGCTGACTCTGCCAGGCTAAAGCAGGAGAATGAAGTTTAAGCACAGCCTGGGCAACATGGTGAGACTTTGTCTCAAAATAAACGCAAGTCCCAGCAGGGAGGAGGCTGAGGCAGGAGGATTGGTGCAAGTTTGAGACCAGCCTGGGCTACAAAGTAAGGTGAAGGACAGCCTGAACTGCATAGTGAGACCCTATCTTAAAAAATAGATAAAATAAAGTGATATACAATGCAAAGGTCTTGGATTCAGTCTCCAATACTATGAAAAACAACAGAAAAGTTTCACAGGCCAGGGATACAGCTCAGCAGCACAAGTACCTGCCTGACAAGTGCAAGGTCCTCAGTTCAATTCCCAGTACCAAAAAAAAAAAAAAAAAAAAAAAAAGAGTGAAAGTTTCACATGCCTCTTCTGACCTCCCAGCCTGGTGAGCACTGAACCAACATATAGTCTAGCTCCTTTCTTCTGCTCACACCTGAATGGCATTCTTTCACAGGCTGGCTGCACCATTCAAAGAGCACTTCTGATGTCTGCTCTAAACACACTAAATACCTTCCAAAACATTTTTATTTATTTATGTATTTATATTTTATTTATTTTATTTTTTGGGGGGTCTTTTTGAGACAGGGTCTCACTATGCAGTTCAGGCTGGCCTAAGCTCACTTTGTAGCTCAGGCTGTCTTGAACTCACAACACTCCTCCTGCCTCAGCCTCCTGAGTGCTGGGATTACAGGCCTGCGCCACCACACCCGGCTTCCAAACCATTTTAGATCCCAGAGGGCAAAGATATATATATGGCAGAATCTCTTGTTCTACAGCTTGCAGCACAGCAGTCTAGAATTGTTGGCTACAGAGCTGGTGCTGTCAAATCGCTGTGATTTTGTGAACCTGTCTAAGTGACCTAGCTCACCATATCAGAAAGCAATGATGAGCTTGGTGTGGCAGCTGGTGTAGTAAACCCAGCACTTGGGAGACCAGAGTTTGAGGCCTGCCTGGGCTGGGCTACATAGTTCAGGTCAGTTTTAACTACAAACCAAGACCCTATCTCAAAATAGCAGTGGTGAAACTACTGCATACCTAGTTCATAAGGTTGTTTACTGAGAACTTGAGGCATACATGTGAACTTATAAATACAGAACCACAGCACAGAAATTACTTGGAATATTCACTATACAAGAGTGACTGGTTCGGTGTGCTCAACCCTCACAGGTTGGGGAGACAGAGCACAGTGGTGAAGGGAGGGACCAAAATAAATGCTGACCCAGAAATGAGAATGGGCTAATGTTTGGTATTACTGCTTCACAATAAGTAGACAACAAATAGAAAAAAATAAAGGGAGACATCCATTTAGAAAACACACTGCTAAACCAGGTGTGCTGGCACATATCCACAATCCCAGCCCTTTTTTTTTTTTTCTTTTTTGAACAGGGGACTGAACTCAGGCCCTTGCATTTGCCAGGGAAGCACTTATTCCACTGAGCCATCTCCCTGGTCCAACAATCTCAGCCTTTTGAGGCTGAGGCAAAAGAATTTCTTTGAGTTCAGGGAGACCTTGTTTCAACAAAACTATATATATATATATATATATATATATATATATATATATATATATATATAACACAGGGGCCAGACAAGGGCTCCCTGTGCCCACCCTAGGGCAGGCTGAGATAGCAACTGAGAATAGATATGATGACACGTGCCTATAATTCCAGCTCTTGGGAGACTGTAAACAGGCAGATCACTATGAGTCTGATCTAGTAGTGAGACCCTGAACACCCTGTAGACCCTTCCCTAAAATAAAAAATAAACTTTACAAGGAAGCAAGCTCCTTCCAAGCAGCTGTTCTGCCAAAAGCTCTGAACCTTTCACAGAGGCAACAATCAAGATAAGCACTGCCTTAAGAACAATGGAAAATAGAGGTCGAGAAGGTAAGCAGATGCTATACCAGCTCTCATATGTACATAAAGATGTCCTGTGAGATGACATTAAGGAGAGTGAAGCTGCAGGCAGCAGGAGATACAACTCAAAAGGATCCCACCAGAGAACCCACTCCAACACTGGAAATTCAAAACTGCATGCTTGGGATTACCAAAAGGTGAGTTATTACGCTGAAGCATGAATATGAAGGTGGTGTTATTCCCAGGCATCTAACATGTCAGCTCAAGTTTCCAATGTCAACACACACACACACACACACACACACATACACACACACCCCTTTACTACTTACCAGCTTTTTATAACCTAAAAACAGTTCAGACTAGTAATGTTTATGAAGATTTTAAATGAAAACAGCCTGTACATAGACGGCACAACCTTTTTACAATTCTATCTGCAATCTTGTAAAATAGAAAGACATAAATTAACAGACAATTCAACTGAATAGAAAAAAAAAATGGAATTAATTTAAAACCAACACAACAGTAAATAGATGAGAAAAAAACATTAATGCAAACAAATTTAATCTTTAAACTTACAAAGGGGTGAAAGAATAATAGGCATTCCGCTGGGCATGGTAGTGGACATCTGTAATCCCAGTACTAAGTACACTGAAGTAGTAGGATGGACGCAAATCCAGCCTACACTACAAAATGAGATGTCTCAGCAAAACAAAACAACACAAGGTAGGGGGTATAAGCTCAGCAGTACATGCTCAAGGTCCTAAGTTCAAATCCCAGTACCAAAAACAAACAACAAAAGAGTAACAGGCACTATTCTTAAGAGCAATTAATTATTTTCCTATTCTCGGGCTCCACTCAATTACAGAAGTATGACTTATTCAAACTTATAGTATTATTTCCTATTTTTTCCACCAGAAAGAGATGTGGCAAAGGGAATAGAGAGGATCTTCCACATAGCTTGGTTGCCAGGTATGGATGGTGGAGCATGCCTATAATTACAGCACTGGGGAGGGTGAGGGAGAGGGAGCACCACAAATTCAAAGCCAGCCAGAATTAAATTGTAAGACCCTGTCTCAAAAAAAAACATCAAAAAGTAAGAAACAGAAAAAGGCTTGCGGTTTAGTTCAGTTGTCTAAAGCACCTGCTTAGACAAACTCAAGTCAGGCACAGGGGATAGCGGTTCAATCTCCAGCACCATATGCCGCACCAGACCAGCCCTTAAAGCCTGAGCAGCCAAAATTAAAAAGAAAAAGCAAGCAAGCACCCAAAATGCCTGGTATAATGTGTCAATATTCCCAACATCAGCATGTTATAGAAGAATGGTACTTCCCTGCCTGCAGGTTCAAGTACATGGTTGAACAGATGGCCCCACAGCCGAAGAGGTGCTAAGCCATAAGGAACACAGCCATAAATCTTAAGTTTCTGAATCGACCCAACATCCCACACTGCCAAATAAATGAACATCTCAGCTAGGGGGCCTAAAGGATTGACTTATACAGCAAACGTTCCAAGCCAAAACCAAGTCCTGGAGACAGTTACATGAACAGCACCAGCTCAGAGAAGTGTCCCAGAACAAAAACGTTTCTTCATCTACAGATGCTGCAATATGCCCATTCTGAAATTACTCATCCCCAAAAAAAGCAAACACTAAAAAGGAGGGGAAGAATTAAGGGCCATGGGCAAGATGACAACATCAGTGACAAACAGATGAAGTTGAGGATTTTCTAAAAGTCTCTCAAGGACAAACCAAAGTGCTCCACGATGTCTCCTTATCCTAGAAATATAATCCAGGAAATTCATGGTGGTACATGTGCCTGAGATGGTCTTTGAGGTTCAATGTTTATGCACATGGTGCATATTTTGTAGAAAAGACCCAAAGCATTGTTCAGATTCTCTGGAAGATCTCCAACTTCCCTCAAGTTAAGAACTGATGCTCTAGTGAGAAGCAGGGCTGATCTCATTTTTGGCCACTGAATTTCCAATTGCTGTAAGCCCTTTAAAGAACTAAATATCTCTTAACAGTGAGAACTATAGAGAAATGAGATTAATTTAAAGCCAACACCAACAATAAATAAATGAGAAAAGCTGTAAGAAAATGATAATATAATAAAAGTGTAACACTTGTTTTTGATTATGGAAATCTGAGCATGCTTTCTGTAACAACAGAGGAATCTGAAGCAGCAGACTTTACAGAGTATAGAAACAGCTTAGCAAATACCAAAATTATAACTGTAACCTTTTCAGGCATGAAAGTAAAGGAACCTAGTATACTGAAATGTTGGCCATCAAAATTTCATTAATTAATGCACAAACTTATGAAACTTACTATCTACCTGGCTTTTTAGGGCATCACTATGTAGTAGTTCAGGGTGGCTTCAACTCCTGCCTCAACTTTCCAAGTGCCCAGACTTATCTACCGGGCTCATAATTCAAGATGTGCCTGCAGTCCTTTTGATGGCATAAGCCCTGGTGCTCCCTCTACAGTGGGTTTCTGTCAAATTGCACTGCTAACTGGCAGCCTGATTCTGTCTGCACTCCCAATTACCTCTTGACTTTGCTGGACCCTGTGCAATAAAAGTGAAGTCCTTCACTCCTGATACAAGACAAGTCATGCCTTTCATCTTCATAGACATCCTTTATCATTTTCTTTTTTCTTTTTTCTTTTTTTTTTTGAGACAGGGTCTTGCTCTGTAATACAGGCTGGCATACTCAGTACGTAGGCCAGGCTAGCCTCAAACTCATGGTGATTCTCCTGTCTTAACTTTCCAACTTCATTATTTTTATAAACAACTCATTCTAAACTTCAATACTCCCAGTGTATGAGCTAGCAGGAGCTTCCCTTGTTTAGTAATTCAAAACGTCTTGTTTCTTTTTCTTTTTCTTTTTTTCTTTTTTTTTTTTTTGGTGGAACCAGGGATTGAACTCAGGTCCTTGCACTTGCCAGGCAAGTGCTTATTCGACTGAGCAATCTCCCAGGTCCCAAAGTGTCTTGTTTCAAATTAGGAAATATATTCAACTCCAGATGCAGAAGTGTTGAACAAATACCATCTGGTATGCCTCCATAATAATGAGCAAGATATGCACAAGTTGTTACTAAGAATGTGCAAGTGGAGGAAAGAGACGAAGTTACAGCCAAGATAAAGCAGTCTGCAAAGTCTTACTCTTATTCTGCAAAGTCCTCTGCTGTTGTTAGCAAACTCTACTAGGATACACTCTAGACCTTGAGGTCAGAATTATCAGGAACAGAAAACAGGCTCTAAGTTCACCACTTAAGTCCTTGGATTCAACTAGAGCTCATCCTGGCTCCAGACTTCTTTGTCACAACAGCTAACAAATTTCCTTCTGCTGTAAATAGTTTTGTTATCTATAGCTGAAAGATATAATAAAGCCATTTCCTAAAACAGGTCATCTAAAGAAAAAATTACCTTAAAGCACAAGTACCTTAGAACACAACACCTATGAACAAAGAAGACACTCCTTATACATGTTTCAAAACTCTAATATCATAACTGCTTGTAAGTTTCTGCAAGCCTGTTCCCCACATCTGACAAAGCTTCAAACAAGCACTATGGACACAAGGAAGAAACTATTAATTTCTTGTTTTTAGGGTTTTTTTTTGACTGGCTCAGGGTGCCTTAAGGGCAGGTCTGGTAAGGCACGTGGAGCTGGGGATTGACTGGGTTTGCCAGAGCAGGTGCTTAAACAACTAAGCTAACACACAAGCCCCCAGAAACTATGAATTTCACCCCTACTGGAAAGTATATTCAGGATAGTGACCCTTCATGACGGTCACAAATCATAAAGACTGAAAAAAAAAAAAAATAGGTTCTCGTAATTATCATCAAGTAACATGAGAAAACAATGTTATTAATACTCCTCTGACAAACCAAACCCCATAATAAGAATACAATCAAGCCTAGCATACTCAAGATCCTGGGTTCAATTTCTAACACACAAAACAAACCAGATCATCATATATACAACATGGAACAAAGACTTTATGAACTAGTCTTGAAACGTGACATCCAGGAGGCTGGAGAGATGGCTCAGGGGAGTAAGCACTTCCCTGGCAAGCGCAAGGGCCTGAGTTCAATCCCTAGCTCCGCAAAAAAAGAAAAAAGAAATGTGACATCCTCTGACATTTCTCTCTAAACAGTAACTGTAATCAACTAAAAATTTTTTGAGGGAGGTGGTACAGGGAATTGAGCTCAGGACCTTACATTTGCCAGGCAGGCACTATGCTACTGAGCTGTGTATCTCTGACCCTAAATTCATTCAAGCCACGGTTAGAAAACCAAAAATTACTTTCTCGCAATTTTCACAACCGGGCAGGGGAGATGGTGCAGGAGAATAAGCATTTCCCTGGCAAGTGCAAGGGCCTGAGTTCAATCCCTGGTTCCACACAAAAATTCAGATACCAGTCAAAGTACCCTGAACTCAATCCTATTTACCTCACTTTACGTATGATAAAGATAAATGGAGGTGTACAGGTATGGGGAGGCTAAAGAGGGCAGGTGACTGACTGATCCAAGACCACACAGCAGGTAAAGTTGGCTCCCAGCAGCCCAACTGCACTGACCCAGACTGAAAATCATTCCTGTCATTCATTCTGTCCAGGACTCCTTTCAACCATCAAGACAAAATCTGCTCCCACAAAACACATTTCTTCAAATTTAATGTAAAATGTTTCAAATGTAAAGTCCCCAAATTTAACTATTTTTTTCCTGTTCTTTTACAAAAACACACAACTTCAAACATCAATTTACTCACACACGTGAGGACAAGTGAAGACATTAGCCATACAAAGGACACCAGAATCACTAACTGGTCTTTTTGGAATTCATGTAATGCCAAACCCAGCACCTCTCTCCTGGTACCACTCTACAGTGTCCCGTGTCCAGACATAACAGCAGTTAAAAACAAAGCAGTTCAGATTAAATGCAAACCAAAACAAGGAAGGTGGTCACTACAAAAGAGGACAAGCATGGACAACTGTTCTCAATCCTTCCCACAAAACAAAAGCTCCTGGTTGCTACCTTACCACCTCAAGAAATATTAATAGTACAGTAAGATATACAGCCCAGTTCAGTACCCACATAGTTTTACATCTGTTCGCTGGCAATGCATAGTAATACTGACCCCATTTACAAAGGAGAACCCAGACTTATGAAGATTATATAACTTGCCCAAGGACAAGGACAGAAAGAGACAGGCAGTGCTTGAACTGTGACAGTGGACTCCAGTCTTCCCTGTACATAGCCTAAGCCAACCAATCCTGCTTGCCACAGCCCACGTCCCAAGAGCCTTCCTACAGCACGCCTAACAGGCTCAAATACATCAAAGAAAAAAAAATAAATAAATCACAGAACAGCTTGTATCAGCCAGATGTGGTGGCCCATACCTGCAATTCTAGAATACTGGGAGGCTGAGGCAGGAGAACTGCATCTTGACAGCTTAGCAAGATCTTGTCTCACAAAAAAAAAAAAAAAAAAAAAAGGACTGGATGCAGCACAGGGCCAAAGCCCGAGGTTCAATCCCCAGATCCTACCTCCCCACAAAGGGATCACTTATACCAATGATGGCAAACCTTACAGAGCTTTCAATGGTAAGAAACAACGGGCTGCAATAGGTTTGCTATCACTGGTTACTGGTTAGACTTCAGGTAAACAAGAAACTTTTAATTAATTGATTTATTTTATTTTATTATTACATTTTCAGGGTGCCCCACAGGCGGGACCAGCATGGATCAAACCCAGGCCGCTACATTTGAATCCATGGAGCTATCTGGCTGGCCCTAAGAGACCTATTACACCAAATAGAAAATTTATTAAACTTCTCTCAATTTGAGGTTAATGCTCAAAGCATCTGCAAAACAAAAGGATCCCTCAAGGGATTAGAACCTCATGACTACAGGTAACATGACTGGTAACAACTGGTTCTTCTAGTCAGAAGGCCCAAAGTCCACAAGAATCCTCACCTCCCAGTAAGGAATTCCACTTCCCTGGCCCACCCAGTTGCCTGACTGAACCAATCAAACCCTTCCTGAAAGACCTTGACTGGCAGCACACACCTTTGTGGGGACCAGAATACTTCTGCCAAGCCCAGATGGCAATATAATTCAAATCAGGGCTAAGGGACATGAAGGTATGGTGAGATGCTGTATGCACATTCCGGAAAAAACTTTGGTCCAAAAGCACTTCTATCACCCTACTCAAGCCTCAGGTTCAACCTTTACATAAAATGGCTGTTACTTTTTTTTTTTTTTGTATTTTAGGGAAGGGTCTACAGGGTGTTCAAGGTCTCACTACTAGATCGGACTCTAGTGATCTGCCTGTTTACAGCCTCCCAAGAGCTGGGATTACAGGCACACACCACAAAAAATCTTACTAGTATAAACAAAATGGTTGTTACCTTTTACATCTGCAGATGCAGTGGACCACCCTCCCCTCCTGGATTTCTCCAAACTCTGCTTCAAACACCCCAGTGTTGCTGTCCTCAGAACTGCTGCATTTCTACTCATCCTATTATCATCATCAAATCTCATAATTAGACAACATAAAGGCAATCCTCACTGTTCAGTACTTTTTAAATAAAGTTTTTGGAGACAGGCTCTTGCTATGTAGGCCTCAAATTCAATGTTCCTCCTGACTCAGCCTCGCAAGTGCTGGGATTCAAGGTATGTACTACCACAGCAGGCAGCAATCCCCATTTCAATCAGCTGGGTTCCACTTCCAACTTGCTCAGAAGAAGAGATGGTACCCTTAGAAAGCACCTGGAGGATTTTGAAAACCAATCCCTGCACCAACTAGTAGCATAGTTCTAGTCGCCCACTGCTTCACTCTCACCCCTCATGCCTTCTTCCCCACTTCTATTTTTTCCCCCTAAGCCAAGACAAAAAATACTAATCTTGAGAGGGCAGAGGGCACTGCATCAGTGTTAGGACCTATGCTGCATACAATCTGATATGCTCATTTACCAGCATCTGAAAGATGAGCAACTGAAGCTAAGGGAAAAATGAATCAGACTGAATGTCACACAGTGGGCAGCAGGCCCAGGAAATCAAGCTGGGGTCTGACTGTTTCAGACTGGGTATTATAATCTTTGGAGCAGGAGAGCTGACAAATGACTGGATGCCTAAACAATGCCTCAAGTCCACTTCCCTAGGACTTTCAGATAACAACGGGTTCCTATCCTAGTTTCTAAAAGCCTGATTTGGGGAACAAAGTCCAACTCTGGGCAGGAGAGAATAGAAAAGTTAAAGACCAAGAGCTACAAACATTTGCAACTCAGAAGCCCTCAGTATTCTACAAAACACATTTTGTATTAACAAAACTCATTTGTGCAAGAAAAGAAGTTAAAAATCTCACTAGTATAAACAAAGTCACACTCTGACTTACAAAATTCTTGCAATATTTCTGAAGAAACAGTTTATGTTAAACTTCAAAAAAAAGTACATACAACCTTTGACCTTGATCTAGTGATTTCATTTTTATTTATTTATGTTTGTCTTTTTGAGACAGGGTCTCACTATGCAGTTCAGGCTGGCCTTAAGCTCACTTTGTAGCTCAGGCTGGTCTCAAACTCACAACAATTCTCCTGCCTCAGCCAACCAAGTGCTGGGATTACAGGCCTGCACCACTACAGCCAGCTATACGGCCAGCTAAATTCTTTTTTTTTTGTGGTACGGGGGATGGAACTCAGACCATTGCACTTGCCAGGGAAGCATTTAATCCACCGAGCCATCTCCCCAGCCCCTAGTGATTTTATTCTTAAAAATGAAAAAAGAGGGGCTGGGGAGATGGCTCAGTGGGAAAAGTGCTTCCTGGCAAGCACAAGGGCCTGAGTTCAATGCCCAGTTCAGCAAAAAAAAAAAAAAAGAAAGAAAAAAGAAATTAAAACCAGGAATATAGGTCAGTGTCCTAAGCACCTGCCTGGCAAGCACAAGTTTGATCCCCCGTTCAGGACAGGCAAGGACAAGGGGGAAGAGGGAAGGGAAAGAGAAAGAGAATGAAAATCATGTCAGCAGATTAAAGAGCCTGCAAGCAGGTGCAGAGGCCAGGGTTTGATCCCCAGTCTGCCCTGTTGATTGGGGGGGGGGCACACTGAGATGGGAACTGAGACTGGGCGTGGGGGGCACACACCTGTAATCCCAGCTCTTGGGAGGCTGTAAACAGGCGGATCATGAATCTGATCTAGTAGTGAAACCCTGAACACCCACCCTGTAGACCCTTCTCTAAAATACAATCATGTCCAAAAGAAAACTGTAGTAGAAATTGTTATTTTCGTATATTAGGAGTAAAATTTCACTGTAGGAAATGATCACAATGGAGTATTAAGAAACCAAAGAGTACAACCCAACTTTGTTATTCAGGTATAAAATTTAAAAAAGACCAAGGTAGGCAATAGTGACACACAATAATCCCAGGATTTGGGGAGGCTGAGGCAGGAGGATCACCCTGAGTTTGACACCAGCCTGCACCACATGAGACCCTGTCCTAATAAATAATTTTAAAATCCTTAACACAGCAATAGCACAACTTTGGGGGCATCTTCCAGACTGGTTCTTATGCAAGAGCTTTTCAAACCAGTACAAGCACAGACAATTAAAAAATAAACAAGAATCAAACCATGCAGACCACAGTACAACAAGTCAACAGGCCAATATTCATGGGCTTCCATTTACTCATTCACTTAAATAGTTACACTGCCACTGTAGTGGCACACAGCTGTAATCCCAGCACTCAGGAAGCTGAGGCAGGAGGATCATTGTGAGTTCAAGGCCAACCTGGGCCACAAAGTGAATTCAAAGCCAGACTGAACTGCAGAATGAAACCCTGTCTCAAAAAAAATCCTAGTTAGTTATACTGCTTTTCATCAGTCTTCCAACTCTTACAAAAGCACTAACAAGTCACTGTAGAAAAAGTCACTTCACATTCTCAGAAGGTTAAATACAGTTATCACACAAAGTAGCCAATACCACTCCTAGATACCTGTCCCCTCATTAATATACCTTTACACAATTTCTATATATATTTATAGCAGCTCTATTAACAAAGGCCAAAAAGAGAAAACTATCCAAATGCACAGTAGTAATGAACAGATGTAGATATTATATATCTATTTAATAAAACTGCCAATAATAAAAAAGAATGAAGTACTGATTCCTGCCACTCAGCATGGGCCATTTGAAAACATGTTGAGTCAAAGCACCCAGATATAAAAAGGTTATCTACTGTATGACCACTGAAACACACAGATAAGAGGCAAATCTGTATAGTACATTGGAGGTTAATGGATACAGGGTTTCTTCTGGAGAAGATGGAAGCATCCTACTATTTGTAACAATGAATGTACAATTCTATAAATACGCCAAAAGTCTGTAATATTTCTGTGTGAATTATATCTTAAAGGTGCTATTAAAAACAGAAAAAACACTGGCATGAGAGGATCCCAATTTTGACCCCAACTGTGTAACTTAGGAAAACCCAGTCTTAAAATATATTAAATACTTGGGAGGCTATAGTACATGGATTGCTGCAAGTTCAATGCCAACTTGAGCTATATACAGTGTGTTCAAGATGGCCTGAGCTACATAGCAGAACCTTGTTGGGGGGGGGGCAGAGAAGTAGCTCTGCGGTACAGTGCCTTCCTAGCAAGCATGAGGCCCACAGTTTCATTCCTGGTAGTGAAAAAGAAAATAGTACAAATAAGATAAAATATAGGCATCACTTCAGTTCTCAGTATTATGCTAAGGATCACCCTGGGCTGATCCTTTGGGATCAGTCTGGGCTGCATGGTAGAAACCCCGACTCAATAACTATGTAATACGAACATCACCACCACCATCACCAGGATCACCAAAAACCACCAGAAAAGATGTCTGACACAGCTTTATAATAGTCATCCTCAAATTATACATAACTGATGGTCAATAAATGAAGGATAATCATCATATTAATAAAGATTGTGTACAACAAAATAAAACCACGTGTATAAAATATGTCTTCTTTTAGACATGGTAAGAGCTCAGGAACCAATTATGGAAATATACTAGATGATCATCCATACATGAAATAACAGTATTGCCATATGTGGTGTTGTTTGCCTATAATCCAAGCACTAGGGAAGCTGAGGTAGAAGATAACCCTGGCTACCCAGTGAGTTCAAGAACAGCCTGAAGCACATCTAGAATCTAGCATGGTTGCACACACCTATAATCCCAGCACTCAGGAAGCTAAGGCAAGAGGATTGCCAAGATCATAATTTTGGGCTCAAACTAGGAAACTTAAGTTTCCTAGTTTGAGCCCAAAATTATGATCTTAATGAGATCCTGTCTCAGAATAAAAAAAGAGGGGTGGGGAGACGGCTCAGTGGGAAAAGTGCTTCCCTCGCAAGCGCAAGGGCCTGAGTTCAATCCCGGGTTGGGGGTGGGGGGGAGCTGGTGGTGGTCTAGCTCAAAATAAAGGTCCTGCTTCCAGTCAATACCACAAACAAAACAAAAGAAAATAAAATAAAAATGTAAAATAAGTGTTTAGTATTTTTAAAAATTGACAAAGTTTTTATAGCATGAAATTCACAAAAAGAAATGCTACCCATGTGCAGTTATCATTATTATTTTGAAACATAATCTCACCCAGTGCTAACCTGCTCTGTCAGTGGAGTTGAACTTTTTTTTAGTCCTCCTGCCTCAGCGTCTCAGAGTGCTGGGATTATAGGCATGCAGCACCATTCCTGATTCTCTATGTGCTTAACACCAACTTGATCTCCCTCTTGAAATAGTTTTTTCAGGTCAAGGTTGAACCACAGCCCAAACCCAATCACATTTCAAACTGCTAAGTAAAAAACAAAATAGTGCATGGAAGCAATCATCTGCTATGCTGATGACTTAATAAATTTATTACAATTCCTAGCGATTCAATGTTAGTTCTTAGTTAAAACTCACATTCTTTGTAAGTCACTGCAATAATGTTCAATGCAAGCAACATTTTTAATGTACCTATGAATCCAAGACCAGCCTTTCACTTACAGCAATCCTCCTGTCTCAACTTCCCTAGTGCTGAGATTACAGGTGTGCAGTGCCACACCACACTGTATATATACTAAATTCCTGTACAATTATCTCTTCAGTGGATTCATTCAAAGACTAAATGCTCTCCTAGGCACTGAGAATACATAAAAACAAAGCCAAGGCAGGTAGAATGGCACACTACTTTGGTCTCAATAAATATGGGAAACTGAAAAAAGAAGTGTGCAACAATGAACTCAGACCAGGCAACTTAATATAAACTTACTTTGCTCAAAATTAAAAAATAAAACTAAAAATACCAAGCAACATCAAAACAACAACAACAACAACAACAAAAAAAAAAAAAAAAACCAGGCATAATGGCACACACCTGTAATCAAAGTACTCAGAAGGCTGAGGCAGGCTCACTTGACTACATACTGAGTTCAAGGCCAGCCTGACTATAGAGTGAGACCCTGTCTCATTAAAAAGAAAAGTAGCAAAGAAATTTTATTTTTGTAAATGCAAGTCTTTCATGTTAGCGTAAGAAAGAATTCCCCACAATTTTCTCTTGTAAATCTCCAGTCTTTAAAAAAAACACACATAAAGATTTAGAAAATCCTAGAAGCAGTCTGGTGTGGTGGCACATACCTGTAATCCCAGCATTCTGAAAGGCTGAGGCAGGAGAATTGTGTGCTCCAGCATTGCCTGGACAACTTATTGAGTTCCTCAAAATAAAAAAGGATAGGAAAAAAAAAAGGTTGGGAAGGCTCTGCGTTCAACTTAAAAAAAAAAAAAAAAGAGACAATTTTCAATCACAAGTTTCTTTCCCTTTTTTAAAGCCCCCAAATGGTCTACTTTATAAAAATATTAAAACAGGAAATCAAAATATTTTACATTCACAATCTTTTTTGGTGGGATCAGGGATTAAACTCAGGCCCTTGCACTTGCCAGGGAAGCACTTATTCCACTGAGCCATCTCTCCGGACCCCATCCACACAATCTTGCCAGATGATGCCAGTGGGTTGTTGGAAGATTTAACAGCCCAGGATCTTCAAATCACTGAAGCATCAAACGGTTCTTAAGAGACAAACTACAATCTCTCCGGAATCCATATATCTCAAGTCATTCAATAACCTGAATTGTGTAATATGAAAATACTGCAATCTTCTCTACCGCCAAAAGCAAAAGTGCAACTTAGTACAAAGATCACAAAAAACTGACTCAAAAAGGTAACTTTTGGAAACAAAGTCTAAATTCCTTTAAAATTCAATAATTTATTGGAAGCTTTACTAAGTGACCAAAGATTATCCTCTAATTGTTAGCTAACTTTTTTTCCTCTCTGCCCTCCAAACTAGGCATACAGACAACTCAGAACATCCAAACTATCTTTAGTGATGTTCACATTCTAACTTTCATCAGCAGGCAAAGTTCCCTTATCACCACTCAGTAATTTGCATGTGAGGAATGTTAGCAAAATGCAAAGGGGGGGGGTTCTTCTCTTTCCAGTTAAGACCAACTATAAGCTTTTTAAACACTAATTTACTTCAGCTAGGGTTTTAAGATGGCAACTCTACTACCTACCCAAGTAAAAGGAAGAACAGGGCACCAATACAACTGGTTCCACATTAGGCCTTCTCTTCTATAGTTGATCTGCAGAAACTATGGTAGACACTTCTTCCCTGCACCCTGCCCCGTGGTGGTGGTGGTGGTGGTGGTGGTGGTGGTGGTGGTGAAGTGGTTGGTTATTTAAAAGACCACTATTAACAAAATAAAAATATGGCAAGTGCAAGAGCCTGAGTTCAATCCCTGGTTCCTCCAGATAAATAAAATAAAAATAAAAACAAATAACCTCAGTAGAGAAAGACAATCCTTATCCATAATAAGCCTAAAACAATGTTTTAATAAATTGGCCAATGGAAGGTCGGAAAACAAACTGCCATCCAAAACGTTGAAATCGAAAACACAGCCATGCATCTTTTTTAATAATGCTTTTTAAAAATAACTTCTAAGGTCTAGAACTTTCAAAGACTAACAATTTAGAAAACTTGACAGCTTCATTCATGAAAATTTCCCAACCGGTTTTACAGCACCAAAGAACAGTAGAAGTACAATAAGACTTATTAGAAAAATCCTCTTGAAGATAAGCAAAGATTTCAATTCTCAGGAGACACAGGCTACAAGAGGTCACATGCAGTATCCACTCTTCCAGAAATAAACCCAGGGACAGAGACCATAAACCTCATCAAGTTGCACAAAACATAAGCCAAGAAGCAAGTTAAAATAACATTCTGAAAAACACGCAAAAATAACAAAACGTTGTGTTGAGTGAAAGGGAGGTCAACTGCTCGGCACAAGCACATGACTCATCCATGGGCCTGAAGATAAGTATGGACACCATCCACCACATCAAAGTAGTTTCCCACCTTCGTCCAAGGCCGGACTTAGGAGCATCACACTCGAATGAAGCTGTGCTATTTCCGTTTTGCGCGTGTTTGGGGCGTGTGTGGAGGGAAGGAGAGGAATCATTTTATTTCGCTGAATCACAACACCCCTACATCCCCACCCCAAACCACCACACACTCATACAATATAGGAAATGAGAGAGGCCACTGCAAGGACACTAGTAAGGACCGATCGAGCAAAACAAAGCGCTCAGCGAGGGGGCTGCCAGCCTGGGAGTGGGTGGGTCAAGTGGGCCCGGCTCACCCCGCAAGTCACTGTTCCCACCCATTCCTCCGGGTCCGTCTTCCTGCTGGGCTACGTTAGCAGTCCTCTCCTTAACTAGAAGACTTGCCTGGGTCTCTGCAGAGCTTCGGATCCCGCCCAGAACAGGAGACACGGAGATGGGAGAGAACTGCCCCAACCTGGGCGCAAGGACCCAGGTGCCGGAAGGAGCGCGCTCCCGGAACATCCCACGTGAGCGCCGAGGCCAGGCCTACCCTGGAGGACCTCGGCCGGGTACAGCGGCACCCGCACCCACTGTACCGGCCTCCGACTTACCCGTGCCGGGCCCGCCGCTGCTCTCGCAAACGCCGCTTCCTCCTCCTCCTCCTCCTCCTCCTCCTCACTTGACAAAATGGCGGCGGCAGGAAGTGCCGGGAGCCTCGGCCCGCCCCCCGCCCGCCCCCGGCCGCCCACCCCCAGCGCCCCCGCCGCCGCCAGCCCGCGCCTTCACCCGGTTACCCCGCCGGCAGGCCGGAGCTCGAGCGCCGCGAGCCGTCCCAACGCCCACGGCACAAGTAGCCCAACCCGCGCGTGAGACCCGCAGACCAGAGCCGCGCAGCTCCGGCCTCCCCACCCTCGCGCCGCGCCGATGGCGTAGGTGGTGGCGCACCGGCCCCATTACGCAATGCAGGTGACGCGGGCCGCGCCGCGGGTCTCCGCCGCCCGCCTCGCGCCGCCCGTCGCTCCGAAGGGCACCGGTCCTCACCTGAGACGCTAGGCCGCACGCCGCCCCCGCCGGCTGGGAGCCCGCTGCCGCCCCTCCACGGGCTGCCTGTCCAGCGCCCGGGCCCACCTTGCCGGCCGCCGCGCCCGTCGCTCCGCCAACCTCACAGGGCCCACTCTCCTGCAGGCACTGCCGGGCGCCACCGCCACTGCTTAGGCAGCTTGGCTGCGGGAGAGCAGAACAAACAGCCCTGCCGCCGCCGCCGCCGCCGCCGCCGCGAGCGCGCTGACGTCACCGCGCACTGCGCGCGCGGTACCGCGCCGTCGACACCGCCCGGCGTGCGCGTTCCTCGCGCCTGCCGCCGGGGGTAGGACGACCTAGGGAGAGCTGGCCGGAGGAGGTGAGCAGAAGGTCGGAGGTCTGTGCGCGCGGCAGCCCGGAAGAGAGCCTGCGAGGACCCCAAGATGTTACTGCGAGAAGCCCTCAGACCTAAAAGGGGAACGAGCGATCGACAAAAGGAGTCTCAGACGAGATCGAGGGGACCCCGCACACCAATGGAGGGGATCCCATTGAAGTCTGGGCCTATAGATCCTCAAAGACAGGAGATATGCTGAGAAATTCGAAAGCCTGAGGTGCTGGAGCAACGCTATCCCAGCAGGCGGGATAAGGTCTGGAGTCCATGGTGCAGAGACATTAAGGGATACTAGGGCGGAGGTGAAGAGAGAGAAAGGTCAGCAGAGCCTGTCACAAGGCAGAAGCAAAGCCGGGCGTGGTGGCGCAGGCCTGTAATCCCAGCACTCAGGAGGCTGAGGCAGGAGGATTGTTGTGAGTTCGAGACCAGCCTGAGCTACAAAATGACCTTAAGGCCAGCCTGACCTGCATAATGAGATAATGAGATCCTGTCTCAGAAAGACAAAAAAAAAAAAAAAAAACAAGGCAGAAGCCTCTAGGATCTGAAGATTGGAAAGTCCCAATCTCCCAGCCTGGGGCGCCCTCCGTCCTGTTGTCCCCAACTAATCTCAACCTTCAAAACTCCTCTGCTACAGGCTTAGACAAGCATTATGTCTCTAGGGCAATTCTGGAGCTTGCAAAGCACCCCACCTGGAGGACAAGATTTTGATGAAAATTGGGTCTTTTGTGATATTGTCAGGAGGTTAGGCTTCTCTTGAAGGTTTGGGTTTTGTTTTTGTTTGTTTGTTTTTGGAAGTTTTTCAAGGTTTCACTATGCAATTCAGGCTGGCCTTTATCTTACTGTGTAGCCCAAGCTGAACTTCCTGCCTCACCCTTCTGAGTGCTGGGATCACAGATGTGCACCCCCGTGCCTGGCTTAGTTTTTGTTTGTTTATACCTGGAATCAAATCTCATGACCTCACTCTTGCCAGGCAGGCACTGTGCCGCTGAGCTATATCTCCAACCCAGCTTAATATAACTTTATGAAAAAAACTTAAGTACTGGTTATTGAGCCCTGGCCCTTTGCCCTAAGCTCTGTCCCTGGTCAGTTCTTCACTTTTAAATTTTAACACAGGCCTCCCTAAGTTCCTAAATTGCCCAGGTTAGCTCAGTTGTTTAAGCGCCACCTGAGGCAAACCCAGTCAGGCCCAGGGGACTGGGAGTTCAATCCCCAGTTTATCTCCTCTCCCTTCTCCCTGCCTTGTTTTGTTTGTTGCAGTACTGGGGTCTTTTGTGTATTTTTATTCTGAGATGAGATATCCCCCCACACACACCCCGAACCAGGGATTGAACTCAGGCCCTTACACTTGCCAGGCAAGCTCTTACTCTACTGAGCTATCTCCCCGGCCCCAAGACAAGGTTTCTGTAAGTCACTTATTTAGACAGGCTGGGCTAGAACTAGTGATCCTTCTGCCCCAGGCTACCAGAGTGGTAAATTTACAGATGTGTGTCACCATTCTCCCCCCCCCCCCCCCCC
>PVKA01038762.1:0-20000 GCA_004027165.1 Ctenomys sociabilis
TTGTCTTTTTGAGACAGGGTCTCACTGTGCAGTTCAGGCTGGCCTTAAGCTCACTTTGTAGCTCAGGCTGGTCTCGAACTCACAACAATCCTCCTGCCTCAGCCTCCCGAGTGCTGGGATTACAGGCCTGCGCCACCACGCCCGGCTTGGCTCTGATTTTCTACTCACTCTCAAACTCAGCACTGGAAGGAGGTGTCTAGCACACATACACTGCATGCGACAGAACTCGCAGCACCACGTGCTATCGTGAAAAGCTTAGTGAGAAAGAGGACAGACTATGCAGACGTGTCTAGATGTGACTTGCCAAGCCAACAGCAAGAGAAAAATTCCAAACTTGCAGGTCCTATGGACACCATCCCTACAGGGCTTGAAACCCAAAGGCCACCTCTCACCTTCCTCACTAGACGAGTCCTTCCAGAGAACGGAATCTTACGTCTTCAGTGCCTTATGCATCCAGGGACTCAACAGATGCCCATGATGATACCTTCGGGCTGGCAGCGTGGCTAGTCATGTCTCACACTGGATTCCACAGACGAAGCACAAGAAAGGAGCAAGCTCCGATTTTATTTTCACGTGTTCATCGCGGTTCCTACACAGCTACTCAGTAAGTTGCTAGCCAAAAAAGAAATCAGGCAAATAGTCTCAAAATGTTTGCGCAGCTTCCAGTAGATCAGGAATGTGATTGCATAACACCTACTAAACCAAATGCTATAAATTAACAGTCAGCAGGCTGAGCTTTTCCATGTCCACTTTCCAAAATGAAAATAAGAGCAGGAAGTGTGGTTTGTGAGAATGGCAGCGGTGTAAATCATCTCAGCGCCACCCGTACCTGTTCTGCCATGTAGCCATTAGCACTCAGCACAACACTCCTTCCAATTTCCTACCTGATTGTTATTTCGTCAGTGTTTTTGGCCCCCTACCCCACCCCAGCTGCACAGAAACCTCCAGTTCTTGGCAGAACTTTCCGAGAGCGCCCAGTTATAAATCCCTTGTTACCACTTTCCTGCTTCAGGAAGTCCCCATGGAGCCTCAGCCAAATGACAAGGAAAGGAAAGGAAACATTTACAATGATGTGAGAAATTCCCAGTCTGGGGGGAGAAAAAAAAAAAAAAAGATCAAAGAGGACAGTCACACTGGGGCTGGTCTGTGTGGAGTCTGGCACAGGAAGGCCCTGGACAAATTGGGCTGGACTGGTCTGGTCACATCTCTGCACTGGACACCCAGCAGCCCGGGTGCCTTCTCAGCTCTGAAAACAGCATCAGCCGCGCGGCCACAGGTCAGCTGGTGTCCAGAGTGAAAGGCACTGTATTCTACAGGAGCAACTGTGATCACTGTGAACCACGACGCCTTCACATAGAAGTGAACTGTGGCTTCCATTGTTCCCCTCCACCGGCTCTTGAGATGAAAGGATTTCACAGTACAATGAAATAAGTAACAGCAGGGAGAAAGAGTGAGGGAGGTAAACTGTTTGGAAAGTAGAAGACAGGGTGGAAAAGATGAAATTCAAGACAGATGTGTGAGAGCCACAAACATATGTCTTTGAATTTATGCATCCGAGTGATTCATGTAGCATGAAGGGGGGGGAAAAAGCCACATACTCAATATAGAAATAAATATAGGACTAAACACAGAACCAAAGATTATATTCTGTTCTTACAGACAAATACCAATTCACATCTCTCCTCTGCTAAATAAAG
Source organism: Ctenomys sociabilis (assembly GCA_004027165.1). Lineage (NCBI taxonomy): Eukaryota > Metazoa > Chordata > Mammalia > Rodentia > Ctenomyidae > Ctenomys > Ctenomys sociabilis. The sequence continues at coordinate 1,698 of PVKA01038762.1, forward strand.
TTGTTATAAAACCGGGCGAGTGAAAGATCCAAGATGAAACACTAGTAATTAAGCAGAGGTTCTCTGTCTGAGGTCCCTGTCGCTCTCAACAGGATGTCAGCCACCACCAATTTATTTCCAATTACCGAATGTTGATTTCTTATCTCTGAAAGGTACCTCAGCTGCTTGACATCAGCACAATTTTACAAATAGTAGCATTTGCCAGGTTCACGCCTGACCATGAAGAAAAAAAAAAAAAAAAAAAAAAGAATCATAATAAAACAGGAAATTTAAATGGGCGTTTCCATTAAAAACACAAAGTCCAAGCCTCTGGCCGGAAAGACATTTTTACAATGCAGTATTAGTGTGTGTTGTTTTATTTCTAAACAGCTAACTCAAAGGGGCCAAGGCACAATTGGTTCCAAATGCCTCAGACTGAGAAAAAACACAGGCAGCCTGTGGTGCTGGTTTACTTCTCTTAGTGTGGACTTTAAAGGGTGTTAGGAAAGAGGAAAACAGCAGGAATGTGCCTGGACACTAGGATGTGCTAGAGAAACGGGGACATGACACAAGGACGCGGGAGATGGCCAAATTTTCCTGGATAGGTCAGATGCCACATTTCTGGTGGCACTCAGCTCAACAGCAGGTCTACACACATGCCTGGTCCTCTGTCACCAGTAGTCATCTAAGGAATGTCCAACACTTACCATGTGTTTGTACCAGGAGGTGTAGTGAGCTCGCTTGCTTCTTTCTAGGGAGAAAGGAGCCGGATCAGTGCCCAGCCCTGTGTTGTGCTTTGTCACTCCACATGGATGCTGTCCCCTCCCCAACCACACCCCTGCAATGGTAAGCTGCTGACCATTCTTCCTCAGCCTCCACCTCAGGCCACGAGTGAGCTCAGCAGGTGTGGACCAGATCTAAGCCCAACCATACTCTCTTGGGAATTTAGAACTGGCTACAAAGATGCATTAGGTAAGATCGGCGGTAAGAGCAGGCCCTCGGAGGACGCCATACTGATCCCGTTAGTCCTGGAGGCAGCTGGAGCCCCTTCTCTGTCCAGGTCCTTGCCTCTGATGGTCACTTGCTCTGTCCCTTTATCTCCAGAGACACACAGTGATTACTTCCTGAGTTGTGGAAGAGGAGAGCCGGAGGTGGAGGCGGAGGTGGAGGTGAGGACCATGCACTTAGGTGAAAAGCAGGAATAAGTAGCCTTGTTGGGCAAGGGACCAGCAGAGAACCGGAGCTGACAGAGAGGGGACAGGAGAAGGGCAGCAGAATGACACCGGAGAGGCAGAGAACAGAGAGAAGCAAAGGCAAGAAACTGTGTCGCTGGCCCCAAGCAGGGTAAGAGACCTGCTCTAGAAATCCCACTTCCGGCCCCTCTGTCTCCCAGGTGCTCTTCATTTCCTGAAGCTGAATGCCCATGGGATTAACAACTATATTCTGAGAGTCTAGTGTAATCTACTTATGCCAGCTTGAGCGAATTTCTGTTCCTCGTAAACAGCTCCTAAGACAGATACATGAGTATGTGCATGCACAGAGCACCCATGTATACCATGAAACCCTCCCTGCTTAAAGCACCAGCAGAAGAAAAGCAAAATTACCTGATAAACCTTATATTTAGGGCCAGGGAGATGGCTCAGTGGAATAAGTCTTCCCTGGCAAGTGCCAGGGCCTGAGTTCAATCCCTGGTTCCGCCAAGATTAAAAAAACAAAAAAAACCAACTTTTAGTTACTAGTTTTCCTTAAATGTACAGAAATGTACTGCCTTCTCCCATGTTAATTAAGCATTTTGTCATGTGCTGTATTCATAATTTTTGCAGTTTGAAGTGCAAAAGCAAAAGCAGCAAGATTTCTATTTTCTCTTTCATGTTCACAGACAGACGAGTCATTCTTATGGTAGGTTTAACAACTTCAACATATTTCTTTTTCTTTCCCTAGTCAAGAATATTTTTACTTCTCCACTTAAAGGAAGCACTTTACAGTTTCTCTTTGGCATATCTGCATTGCCTGCATCACTACTCTTGAACTTTGAGGCCATTATTAAGTACAAGGATTAGCCGAACATCAGAACTGTCTCTCTCAACAATATCCTGTAGTGAATATGACTATTATTAGGAGGGTAGCATATACAATGTGGATATCTAGGTCAAAAGAATGATTCACTTCCCAGGGAGGATGAAGTGAGACAGTACACGGTTTTATCACTTAGAACAGCATGTCATTTAAAATTTACTCTTTCCCATTTGGCAGAGGGAAGAAAAGGGAAGTAAAAGGGATGAGAAAAAAAAAAAAAGCAGAGATGCAAATAGAAGTTTTGCAAATGGGAAGGAGACCAAGAGTTGGAAGGAGCAATAAAGGATCAGATGGGTAGGAGACAAAAAAAAAGAATTAAGATGTGTTCTGTACACGGACCAAATCCCCATGATAAATGTAAACATTATGTACTGAAAAATGTATCCTAATAAGTAAATAAATAAAATTTATGAGCTGTTTACTTATGGAATTTTCCATGTAATGTTTTCAGATCCCAGGTAACTGAAACCATTGAGAGTAAAACCTGAGGTTGGGGGACTAATGTGTTATTCTCTTGTCCTCCCCACAGAACTGTGAGGCCCCGAAGAGAAAGCTCCTTGTGCTAAGGGAGGCACAGATGGGAACAAGATGACTTGCTTAAAATGACAGAGCAAATTAGTCCCAGGGCCTCTTCACTCCCTGCCAGGCACCAGCCCTGGAAATACAATATTTCTTAAATGTGAGCTTACAATACAATATATGTTTTATATAGGGCAGATGTGAGAAGAATTAGTTTGATGCTGACTTGTGGGTCCAAGAGAAAGCAGCTGTGAATAAACTCCAAAACCCACCAACAAAAGCCCTTTCTTTGCATCCATCTCCCTCCTAGGAAGCCTCACACGCCACATGTCTCTAAGAAGCACCACTCTGAACTGAGTCAGGAGGGAGGAAAGTGTGAGGTTTCTTCCAGATGACATGAATGGCCACAGACCAAAGTCATCACTCAATCAATCAATTGATAAATCAATCAACCAACCAACCAACCATGTTCTTCACAGTATGTCCTCTACAAGATTTTTTGGGTTTTTGTTTGTTTTGTTTTTGTTTTTACAGTGCTAGGAATCGAGCCCAGGGCCTCCTGCCCAGCAGGTCAGTGCCTTTCCACAGACACTACCAGCTCAACTCATGCCCTCGGTAGGATAAAACACAGCAGACATATCCAAGTCTCTGGCTATTAGCGTTAAATACAACTCCTGGTCACTCCCAGACCAAGTGCACCAACACCTTCCCATGGTTGGTTCCAGAAGCCAGCAGTGCCACAGAACCCAAACGGAGTACACAGTTTCTGAGGTTGCAAGGGAACTGAGCTCCTCCTCCAGAGGAGAAATGTCCCAGTGACTCAGACCTGGAATATGCAGCTAATCGCTTGCTTAGGAAACTTGAACTGCTGGAGACTTCTGAACAGAAACCAAACACAAATGAGTTCTCCATGAGGAGGGCGGACTCTCTAGGACACACTGGCCATTTCAAAGAGCACAATAATTCTGTCAACCTTTCGCAGAACCGAACTGTTAAATGTCAACACATTTCAAACTGGTCTCCAGACCACCCATAGAAGAGTTCTGTGTCCAGAAGCAGGGAAATTCAGGCAAGAAGCTGCGTTCCAGTGTCCCTGAGCTCTGCTCTTGGCTAAGCCAGTGGGAGCCCCCGTGTCCCCCAGGATGAAAGGGGCTGGCAGCATGAAGGCCGTGAAAGCCTGGCGAGGCAACCCTCTCTGCTCTTCCCTGAGCGCAAAGAGAGAGGGCAGCAGACAGGAAGGCTGAGAGTCCCAAAACAAGACAGGTCCAAGGGCTGAGGAGATAGCTCAGCAGACTAAGTGCCTGCTTGGCAAGCACAAGGACTGGGTTTGATCCTCAGTACTGCATGCAGCACTGGCCTTGGAACCCTGGGTGTGCTGTGCAGGCCACTGAAACCAGGCATGGTGGCACATGCCTGTTGTAATCCCATTGCTGGAGAGGCCGAGACAGGAGGATCACTATAAATCCAAGCTGTGTAGCGAGACCCTATACTAAATAAATAAAAATTTTAAAATATTAAAAAAAAAAAAACCCAACTAGCCAGGCCGACCATGTCCTTCAGTCACCATGAAGGGCAGGCTGGACGGCAGAACACTGAACTGGTGGAATGGCAAAATCACTTCATTTCCTCCAGAAAGCTAATTCCACTCTAAACTGTGGAAAGCATTGTTCTTGCCTCCTAAGCTAGCTGTGAGGATTAAAGGAGATGGGAAATCCAGGTGGTTTCTTCCTGTGTCCCTGTTACCCCATTTTGATTCTTATTTGCTCATTTTGCTTTAAATAGACACTAAAAAAAAAAATAACAAATCTATTTGGAAAGGCAACTTTATACTGCTAGAAAGTAGTATTGACCATTTACCCTAAATAGAGGGTGTCAAAATAAAAAATTAATTATTAAATATGTTCTAGTCCCTGTTGTCTAAGAAGGCTCTGGGGTTGGCTTTCCCTACTGAAAGAAAGACTGGCAAGTTTTCCAGAGGTTTAAAGATGGAGTACTGTGTCCAGGCTTTCTTCTTCTGATAAAAACAGACATGGAAGTGGAGAATGGAAAAAGGATGATGTAGCTCTGTCAGAGGCGCCAGTTTTGGTAATAGTCCTGCCACCTTACATTTCTGAGGTCTTGTGCCAGTGGAAGCAATGACAAGAAACAGAAGCCGGGCGTGGTGGCGCATGCCTGTAATCCCAGCACTAGGGAGGCTGAGGCAGGAGGATTGTTGTGAGTTCGAGACCAGCCTGAGCTACAAAGTGAGCTTAAGGCCAGCCTGAACTGCACAGTGAGACCCTGTCTCAAAAAAGACAAAAAAAAAAAAAAAAAAAAGAAACAGAACCAGAACCGACTGGCCAGCCTACCCCTGCCCCACTGCCCCAGAGGGCTCTCTACCAGGGAAGGAACACACCTGGCTTGGCTCAGCTCTCCTGCTATCTGGGGCTGCCGACACCTCCTCCTTACCTGCACCCAGTCTGACAAGCTGCTTCCACCATGGCCAGGCATGTTACCATCACATGACCTCATAAACTCACCATGGACCACGAAGCAGGGCTACCCTGACCAGGATCCCACCTGCCAAGAGCCGTGATCTCCAAACTCATCCACCTTTGTTCTTTTCTATGTCCAGAAGAACATAGGAGAGAACGTGTAGAAGGACTTATATCTGCATCTCCATACTGATGTCCAGGAAGCTTGAGGGAGAAAAATCCTCTTCCCTTACCTAGCTCCCAGAACTCAGACTGGTATTAACTTTGGATCTGGGATCCCTGGAAACTGGGGTGGGTAGTGGGTGGGGAAGGAAGAAGGAAGGAGCCCAGCCCTGGTCACAGAGCAGAGGTAAAGTTTCCCTGAGCAGTTGGGGTTATGCTTATGCCAAACCTAACCGTATCCACCCTTCCAGAGGAGGCCTGTGATTATCTCCAGTACAAATGGCATATTTCCAGGAAAGAGTTTGTCTCTGTTATTTTTTCCTTGTTGCTGGAATAAAAACCCCAACACCCAAAATTAAGAAAAAAAGGTTTATTTAGCTCACAGTTAGTGGAGGTTTCAGTCCATACTCAACTGGCTTGAAGGTAGAGTGGTACACAGCAGAAAGCAACAGTTCATAGTGGCAGAAAACAGCAAGTGCAAAAAGGGAGGAGTAGGAGCAATAACAGAGAACACATCTGTCCCCCTTATACTGCATCGGGGCTATCTGCCCCAGGCTGGGTGTAGCACCCACACCCATAATCCCAGCACCACTTACACCCATAATCCCGACACTCACACTTGTAATCCCAGCAATGGATCATGAATTAATCACAGACTCTAGAAGCCTGCCCCAGTGATTGCATGAGGCTCTAGGGGGACAACTAGAGCCAAACCAAAATAGTTTCACCAGCAATGTTTAGTGCATTAGTTCCTCAGGACCACCTGCATCAGAATCCCCTGGGCTGAGACACATTTTTGGGTCCATCTGGGTCTGGATTTGTGGGTCTTCTGAATGGGATTCTCTGGAAGTGAGGCTCAAAAACGTAAATTTTAACAGAACTGTCATGGCCACTGCAGTTTGAGGCACATGGCATCCCTTTGCCAATACTGCACAGTGTTCTGGTTAGTTCTCACTCATCCTGCAGATCTCCAGTCAGACACTCCTGCTTCAAGGAAGCCTTATCCCAGCTTAAGTCTTGATAGGTCCCTCGCTAGCTTTTCACACCCTGGCACTCTTGCTTCATGGTGCTTATCACAGTTTTCACCAGATGCTACATTTCTGTGACTTGTTGAATAACATCATCTGCCCTACTCAACTACAAAGCCTGAAGAGCCGGGTGTGGTGGCGCAGGCCTGCAATCCCAGCACTGGGAGGCTGAGGCAGGAGGATTGTTGTGAGTTCGAGACCAGCCAGAGCTACAAAGTGAGCTTAAGGCCAGCCTGGACTGCATAGTGAGACCCTGTCTCAAAAAGACAAAAAAAAGTCAACTACAAAGCCTGGTGAAGTCGGAGGTCCTTGACCTGCCTCCCTGTTCCCCAGCATCCAGCAGAGTGTCTGACACTTAGAAGGTTTAAGTGAATGAATTGATTAAATGAATGAAGCTGGAATGATTCTTTTTCTTTTGCCCCTTTTGTGACAGGGTCTTGCCAGGTTGCCAAAGCTGGCCTAGAACTTGTTATCCTCCTGCCTCAACCTCCCGAAAGCTGGGATTACAAGTATGTAACACAGTGCCAGGGTGTACTTGTAATTCTTGTTTCCCAATGTACCTCCCTATGCTTGAAAGCAAGCAGGAGAACTCTGCTGCTGAGGGTTTTTTTCTAGTTAAATAGATCTTTTTTTGTTGTTGATATAGGGTCTCACTTAGTTCAGACTTGGAGTGATCCTCCTGTTTCAGCCTCCCCAGTGCTGGAATTATAGGTGTGTGCCACTATGCTCAGTTTCAGGCCAGCACGGCATGCGGTACCAGGAATTGAACCCTCAGATGGCTGATCTATCTCCTCAGTCCTAGTTTTTAAATAGATCTTAAATGTTCCCATCTGCTTACCTGAGTGGGGTTCTAAGAATTTAAAATGCTCCATATATTAACACAGGACTAGAAGAGAGACAGTTCTTGGGGCTGGGGAGATGGCTCAGTGGAATAAGGGCTTCCCTGGCAAGTGCAAGAGCCTGAGTTCAATCCCTGGTTCTGTTAAAAAAAAAAAAAAAGAGAGAGAGAGAGAGAGAGAGAGAGAGAGAGAGAGAGAGAGAGGCAGCTCTTTTTTGGGATCTGTTTGTGCCTCAAGGAGTTTCAAGACAGCTTTGCTCAGCCTACAAGCAGAGGAAAGTGAACACATCGTCCCCAATTGGTGATACCATCTCAAAGGTTACTAAAACCTGACTGATATCCTAGGATTGAAATATGGGTAAAATTCCTCCAGATCCCATAAATTCTACTCATGACTGTATTTGCTGAAAAGTTTTGTTTGAATTAGTATAACTCTCTTCCTCTGAAAATATGCTCCAGGAGGGAGCAATCCTCCCATTCTTCAACAAGTATAGGCCTCGTCCCATCTGATCCACCACCAGTTCTGGCAGCCAAATACCCACAAATGTTTAGCTCTGCCATGGGATATGTACAATAAATTAAGTTTAGGGGGAAAAAAATCATAAAACAAGCCTCTGCGTCTAAAGAGTCTGTGTACCTTGGCAGGGGGAATGTGTATGTTACAACAAATCCTATCCAGTCTGCCAGAGAACTCAATCAAAACCAGAGAAAAGGATTCTTGTCCTAGGAGACAGACAGCTCCAGAGAAGCCCCCTGCGGAGATGGAGATAAGGGTCCAATCTCACCCTGCATCTGCCAAAATTGTTCCCCAAGGTGGCCAAGGAAAGAAAAGGCCTAAATCCCTAAGTAATAGGAGATGGACATTCTAAAGTCATGGCTTTTTTAAGCATAAAACAATCATGAACACCCACCAGAAGACTTTCCCATTGAAGTCTTTACCTCTGGAATTCTGATTGGACTTGTTCTGGCAGAAGAACCTTAAATCGCCATAGGGCAAGCTCTGGGATGGGAACCAGCAGGTGTTAAAGTATGACTCCATTGATCTTGCTAGTAGTTTCGTCTTGCATTATAAATTCCCATTGCCACGGCTGAGCCTGCCCCGCACCTGGATGACCAACTTCATTTGAAGGAAGTCAGACTCTCACTAATTAGCCCATAAACACCAGCCATACCATCCCCAAGAGAACAAGACTTAATTAGTGAGAAAGACTCTTGGTAAAAGAGTCTACAAAGAGCACCAATTTGTTGCTTCTTAAGAATTTGGAATGCACTCAGGTCAACTCACACCCTTATACACTGTCTACCACTCCAGAGAAACCCACTAGATTATCTGTGGCTTTTATGGACTTCGTTTATTTAGATAGGAAAAGGTGACAGAACAAGGGCATAAACGCAACTCTGGGCTGTTGAAATACACGTTCAGATCCTGTGTAGCAATCATTACGGAGAATCACAGTTGGTAGGGGAAAGTCACAATTGGAAATGTTATCCCCAGGGAACAAATTCAAACAGGTTAAAACAGGTTTCCATTCTGGTCTCTCTTCTTTGGAACTTATTCCTAATGGTCCAATATCTGGCACCATTTTGGATGACCTAGGCACAGGCCAGACAATAGCAACCCATACCAGGAGGTTCCTGGCTTTGCTGCATAGCATACGATACACATTTATCATCTCAGAGGAACAACTTACCCTGCTGCTGGCAGAAAGGCTAAATGCCAATTATTCTAAAGCTAAAGTTATTACTTGTGGCAGGCACTTTCCTAGCTTCTAGTTGATTTTGGTCAACTGGTAGACTAAGTAACAATCCCATAAGACAGGCTATTGCTTTTTGTTAGCATCACAATTTATCCCAGAGAGTTCGCTAGGAAGTTGGATCCAAGCTAGACAGTCTGGTGAGGGTTTTCTCTTTTGGTTAAGGTGACCGGTTTTGCACAGGCCCATGCCCTACTGCGTGGGACCTGAGAGCATGTGGTGAAACCAAACCACTGACCTTGTGGGTGGGAGGCAGAAGCGAGGGTAAAGAAGGGACTGAGCCCACCCCCTGACTTTGAGACATGATGGGGGAGATTAGCTTCTTTACCTAGAAAATCTACCACTCAAGAAAAGCACCATGTTATAGCCGGGCACATGCCTGTAATCCCAGCACTCGGGAGGCTGAGGCAGGAGGATTGTTGTGAGTTCGAGACCAGCCTGAACTACAAAGTGAGCTTAAAGCCAGCCTGAACTGCATAGCGAGACCCTGTCTCAAAAAGACAAAAAAATAAAAATAAAAAATAAATAAATAAAAGAAAAGCACCATGTTATCCCAAGAAATGGTCCAGTTTCCTGTCCAGCTATAATTTTAAGTCTTCTCAGTCCTGACCTAAACTGTATTTAATGGAGCCTGTTAGATATGATTTTCAATGATGACAAATCATTGAAAGCTGTCATTTGGAAGTGGAATTAAAAAATCACTCCCTGGGCTGGTGAGATAGCTCAGCAGACTAAAGTGCCTGCTTAGGCAAGCTTAGGCAGGGTCAGGAAACCTTGGTTCCATCCCTGGTGCCATTTGCTGCACCAGCCCTGCCCTCAAGGCGGGCTGAGCCACCCCCCTCAAAAAAAAAAAAAAATCACTCCCTAAGGTCAGCCAGGTAAAATGACTTTCCAAAGTCATATGGCTGAGGTCAAGGGCTGAGATTTGAACTCCAGATTATCAAAATCTTGTTGGTTTTCACTAAATCACACTGTCCTTGGTGACCTTGAAGAGGCTGCTGTTTCTCAAAGGTGCTGTAAATGGGAGACCTGCATGAGTACAGCTGGGTCCGCTGTCACCCTGAGGTTTGTGGGTGTGCTTCTCCTGGCTCAGTTTACAATCTGTGCAACTGAGCAGCAGGGACAGAATCCAGCCATTCAAGTCCTCTAAGCCTACACTGTCTCCTGACTCTCTGGTGCTGGCTCCAGTGCATTTATTTCTGCAAAATATGTCACCCTGCCTCCCTCAGTCTCTCCTTTGTACCCTTACAAACCACCACTATCCTCTGCAATAGGGCTTTCTGATTCTCTGTGCCCCTTTCTTCAAATATGCTGACACAGTCCATTTATAGAAGTGCACACCAGGAAAAAAAGGGCTGCCTTGTGTAAGGCAGAGTCTGTGCAAGTCCTTCATGAACCTCTGGCACAAAGGCCTGTCAATGAGACCAATGCATTCATTCATTCATTCATTCATTCATTCATTCATTCATTCATTCATTCACCAACAAATATCCTACCAGGCACTCAGTAGGGATATAGAGACACAAACAGAGCTACTGCCCTAGGAGAGCTTATAAAAGTGGGGCATGGGGGTTGAGACAGGTACAGAAATATTTCAAGTAATAGGCAGGCAGATGTAAACTTAAATAAATAAATAAATAATCACTCCCTAAATACACCACAGGAGTTTAGATCAGATACACTTGGAGAGATTGCTACCGAGGTCATCTGGAATTTAGGGAAATTTCTGGATTGCACTTTCTCCTAGGTTTTTTTAGTAGCTTTAGAAGAGTTCCTAAATGTCAAGGAAAGGACAGTAGCAGCAACAAATGTGAAAAGCTAACTCTGCCAAAATGTTGATTTACACACACACAAAAAAAAACCCTTTGTTTCCTGTAATTCTTATGGAGGAGGGGATTAAATGAGACAGTAGTGCATGAAAAGGAAAAGAAAGCCCATATTACTCAGGTGCAAAATAGCAGCTGTGCCAAAAGACCGGCCAGCCAGAGACCCGACTCCTGCGTTCCCTCACAGCCTGCTCAGGGGTCCTTGACTACTCCCACCACACCACAGGCAGGCCCACTCCTGTCCAAAGGTAGTAAGTGCGCCATCAAGCCCCAATTCAGACAGTTTCACGCAAGGCTTGCCCACCAGGTCGCCCCAGCCATCCTTTTGTCAAGCACCTCCCACAAGGTGCTTTGCCTTTTTCACAGATTATTAAATAAAAACGAAAGCAAGCAAATGAATAGGGGAAAGATGAGGAACTGCACTTTGTTGTTAACGTACTTCCGCAGAGCAAGGCTGATCCTGAGACCAGAACCTTACATCATGCCTACGTGTGCAGAAAGCGCAGGACCCAACACAGATAGGAATCTGTGGCTTCGGCAATAAGATCAATCAGAAGGAAAGCGAAATATGTTGTACCCTTGTTCCACTTCCCTACAGCGAACACAATAATTATGTACTGGAAACATGTACTAATAAAAATTTAAAAAGAGAGGGGAAAAAAAAAGAAAAACTAATAAAGTTGGCAACTTCTGGCAGTGGAAATAATACTTCTCTTAGTATATTCATTTATATAGTTTTGACTTTTGAGCTTAATAAGTACTTTGTTTATTAGAACAATAAAAACAAATAAGAATATGAGAGAAGCAAATCCTAAAGAGAGCAGGAACTGAAACATGTAAGTTAGCTGCATGGTAGTTATTACCTACCTGCACAAATTAGGGAACCGGTCTGGCTTTTTGGATACAGTTCTCTGTTCGTCGTTACTTGGGTATAATTAAAAGACAAAAGGAACTAAAAGAAATCTTGGCCAGGGATGCAGTTTGGTGGCTCAGTGCCTGCCTGAGAAGTGTGAGGCTGAGTTCAGTTCTTGGTAGCAGAAAAGAAAAAGGAAAAGAAAAAAAAAAGAAATCTTGGATTTCGCTTACTTAGTCAACTTAGTGTCGACTACGAGGGGCGTCTAAAGGTTTTCCCTGCGGAGCAAGAAGAACACAAACATGGAAAGAGCTGAGCACGGAAGCCCTGGAATGCTGGTTCGGACACAGACATCTCAGGATGAACTCAAGACTTCAGAAAGGGCTTCTATTTCGTGGCTCGTCCTGCTCAAAGTGCCTGGACAAATCACTTTGTGCCAGAAAAATCAAAGAACTGCTTAAAGACGGTTGGAGATGAGTTGAAAAGGTTCCCATTAACCAAATTTGGGATAATCCAAGTACTAAAATCTAATGAAGTTGATGGAAGTTGATGGTCTACAGCAATTGAATCAAAAAATAGCCACAGCCCAGAATGATACTCAAGAGGAAGGGAGCATCAGGTACTCTTTGTTCTAAAAGAATGTAGCCTGATGAATATAGGACAGTGGATTCAAAGATCAGCATTCAACAATAGTGGGGCTGGGGACATGGCTCAGTGGAATAAGCGCTTCCTTGGCAAGCACAAGGGCTTGAGTTCAATCCCCAGTTCTGCAAAAAAAAAAAAAACCAAACCAGCAATAATCACTATAAAAACAGATACAGGGGGAAAAAAAAAAAAATCAACGTATCATGGATGCTAAAGCTACTGGGTACCAAGTAACCAGGAACAGATTACTGTATTCCTATGGTTCTGAAGTATCATATCACTTACTGCTTGTTAATTACAAAGGAGGAAAATGCATTTATAAAACAGCAATCTGGCAGACACTACCCTGACCAAGTGTTTTAAGCTGCATTACCAGAACTGGACAGAACTACTAAGTGCTCCTGGGACACACAATAGGAAATAATATCACTGTAGTGACAAAAAAGCTTGACCTGGATCAAATCAGGAGGGGACAATCTGAGAAATTCAGATCATGGGAAATGCTACAAGACAACTGACCTACACTTGTCATGTATCGGTGTTCAGTGTCTTAGGTATGATAAAGATATTGTTCTTATGAAGGAAACAGCCTCATTCCTAAGAAATGCATACTGAAACGTTTAGGAGTGAAATGGCATGATGTATACACATTGTATCCAAAGAGTTCAAGGGTAAAATAGCCACCACTCCTACAGAGGTCTGGATTTACCTAAGAAGTTCAAAGTGTATGCTTCCCAGGCCAGCAGTGGCACTACCTAAGTACTTCCTGTGACCAAATATTTGCAACTGGCAGATTCAGGAGAGGGGTATATGCTAGGCATCCATCCAATAGGTTTGAAATCCCCAAAATAAAAACATTGAGTGAGAAGACTAAGCCTTAATGCTTTTCCTTCTCAGGGAATACAAACTACGTTTCTTCAAACTGCAGATTCTTCAATTTGCAAAAATGTAAGGGCGAGCTATACTAGGTCAATCTGTTTTTCTTTAGTTCCACATACGATGCGGGATAAAATATTATCCTTGAAGGTATGTAGAAAGGGTGCTGGCTGCATGGAAATAAATTGGAGGAACAAATCAGGTTCTGCCCAATAGGAACTGTTGCCTAAACTGTTTTTCCCTGATAAATACATACCAGCTAGACCAAGAAGAACAGGAGAAAAACTGGAAAAACTTGTCTTGCATTTCTTTGCTCTCCAGACAAGTCTCTTGCCCCCCAACATCTCAGAAAACTTTTGACCAGACTTCCATCTAGAGATTGTTTCCAATCCAATCGCAGTGGAAATCCGAATCTGCCCATCTTTTTTGGCAGAACTGGGAATTGAACTCAGGCCCTTGCACTTGCCAGTGAAGTGCTTATTCCACTGAGCCATCTCCGCGGCCTTTCTAACCAACAGGCCTTCAAAAGAATGTGGTTGATGTTTTAAGAGTTGAACAAGGACGTCTGATTCCCTAAACTGCTGTGAAATCTCCTGCAAATGCAGATGGCCCAGGCATTGCTTAGTTTGTGTCTAGGGAAAAGTCAGTTGTACCCAAAGCCTTCTTACTTCATTCAGTGCTGGTGAAACATAAAACCTGGAATTTACAAAGCAGATTCTGGCCTTTTACCTCCTGCTTATGCCTCTCCAGGAGGTCAAGCTCCTGAATCCTAGAACTAGAACCACACCTGATTTTACCTAAAATCATGCAATGAGATTAAACAGAGCATCCCGCCCACATTTACTGACTCAAGTCCCCAGAAGTCTTGTTTTCCCAAATGTCACTCATGTTTTGTATCTTTCTGAGATACCATAGGATCTCAGTGCATTTGCTTACAGCCTCTGTATTGGGGAAACATTTCCTGAACAAGAAAAAGTACCAGCATTATACTTACATGATCACGAGAGGGAGATACATGATCATGAGAAAGTACCAGCATTTTTGGCTGGTTATCAAAAGCTGGAGTTACGCATTTTCTATAAAGCAACCCCACTTTGTCCCCTGCAAGAAGGACCTCGGCCATGGCTCTCAAAATTAACGATCTACAGTGTAGTAGCATACAGCTACAATTCTCAGGAAGCTGAGACAGGAAGAACACAAATTCAAACCCAGCCTGAGTGATTTAGGGAGACCTTGTCAAAAACAAAACAAAACAACAGCCAAGGATATAATTTAGCATAAAGGCCCTAGGTCCAACCCTTAGTACCCCAAGGAATATACATACCCTTTGGCTTAGCAATTCCAGTTCTAGAAAGTTACTCCTCAGATACGCATGCATTACTGTGCAAGAATGTTTACTGTAGCATGATCAGAAACTGCAAAAGACTAAGGAAGGGGTGAAAGATTGTTAGGGGACAATTATGAGATATCCATTCAATGAAATAGTGGGTTGGTACTACAAAGACAGAGTCAGGGCAGTGTGTGCTACTAGGGAAAAATCCAAAAGGTGTATTAATAAATTCATAAACATCAAGGGTGTTTTTGCACATAGGACAGATATTGCTCATACAAGTGCATGTTTACAAAGAGAGGATATTCTAGCAGGATGCGTGAGAAACTTGATTATATCTGAGGAGTAAAGCCTTGTTATTTCCTTCAGTACAGCTTAATTTTTTTAACCATATGCACATAGTTCTGCTTTTATAATTAAAAAGTGGGGGAGGGAGGTCCCCTTCTTTTAGGAGAAGTCCTGGCAGCCTGCAAAGTTGCTTGTTGTCAGCCCAGGCCCATCAAATGGAGGCTTTTTTCACTGAATCAGCGATTAAATGGCTGGATGTGAACTAATCTAGTTTGCTATCTGAAAATACATATTCTTAGTGAAACAAATGATTCTCGAGCACGGGTCAGGGCAAGGCCAACATTCAAACACTGCTTTGCTGCAAACCCTCAGCCGGGGCCAGCCGAAGGCTGCAGCCAGAACATGTGAGTGGAAACATTTTACAGGAAAGAAAACCAATGCCAGCTTGGTCAGCAAGTTCCCTGGGTGCTCCGGGAAATTCTTTTCAGTCCCTGAAAGTTATCCTTGGGGCAGGGCTCGCACAGCTAAAGTATCTTCTCCCCTCGTTGAAGAAGTCCAACAAGACTACAATTGAGTGACACGGATGGTATTTTTTTCCCCTAAGCTTAGAAAAAAAACAAACAAACAAGGAGTTTGGTCTTCTAAATACTTCCAGATTTGTGACATAAGGGAAACAGAGACCACTTAACACTTGAGAGATTAAAATATCTAAACAAATGTATTTTCAGCCAATTAACTTACAAAGGCTGTATTGAACCAGTCAAGATGTAAGCAAACGTCAGCATGATTTTCTGTCTGCCCATGAATGACCCGAGAGTCCTAGGAACCAGACCTGTTCTAAAGGGTGCAGACGGGCTGGGTCATGCTGAACACAGGGCTGGACAGGCCTTCCGGCTGGATCTCCACAATACTTCAGGGACCTTCCCCGGCCTGCCTTCCTGAGACCACTAACAGTTGTGCCACCTCAATGACTACTTCTCCTCCATGGGCACACGCACTTCCCTGTTCCTAAATAGGCCCTCCCATCCTCTCCTTTAGAAAAAGATGAGACTCTGGGAAATCTGCCTGCCAACTCTCATCTGGCCCTTCCTTTGCTTTCCCCAAAGACAGACAGTACCGTGACAGCTCTGAGGAGAGCGTGAGCCCTGCCTTAGACCCACATTCCAGTCCATCTAGGTGGGAGTACATGAGCAGAGACTGGGAAACACCCTGCAGGACAAAGAGGAAAGGTGCTGCTGGGTATGAAGCCATCTGGCTGCGACCTCTGTCACCCCATTGGTCACCAGGATTGACTCAGCTGATCTGGCTTTTGCTAGGCAGGTGTCTCCCGCCTTCCTCACTGCTCCACGTGTGTCCCTCCCGAAGCTGCGTACTGGGTCAAAGAGGATGATCCCAAGTAGCTGAGTTCCCCTGCTATGACCTCCAAACAAACTCTCACGAGCAAAGGTGCTTTCCTGTATCTTGGTCTCTGCAGCCACAGCCATGTGCAGAACACAGAGGCCCCGGTCTTCCCAGGTTTCAGTCACTGCAGAAGCCAACCTGTGGCTGTGGCAGTGGCAGAATGTGCCTCCTATTCCAGCCTGTCTGAAGTTTGGCCTCCTCACAGATGAACCCCTAGACTTGGAGAAACCCTCCTCTAGGCAGTTCTTTTTCTCTTATCTCTTTTCCCATTTCATTCCTAGTTAACTTCCCAGCACACCTCTGGTCCTGTCTAAAGGGCAGGCCGTCATGAGGCACCTGGGGTTACACTGAAGGCCAGAATGTCTTACAGAGGCCAACAGAAGAGGCACTGGCTGCTCCTGTCACTGACCCGGGAGTGACTCACCAGGAACCAGCTCCTGTGATTTGATCAGGGAGCTCTGGGCAAGTGACTCTAAGTACTGGGGCTGCTTGATCCATCCCTTCTGAGCTGACAGGAGCTGAGGGCTACAGTGCTGCCCAGAGGACATTCGCACAAGGCCCTCTGGCAAAAGTGCACTGTCACATCCATTGTTTTTTTTTTTTTTTCTTTTCTTTTGTGCAGAGTCTCACTACGCAGCCCACACTCATAGTGATCCTCCTGATTTCTGCTTCCCTAGTGCTGGGATTACAGGCACGCGCCACCACACCTGGACTCCATCGCTGGCTCAGCGCACCTGAAGGTGGGCCTGGTGCGGCATGCGGAAACAGGGATTGAACCCTGGTCCCTGTGCTTACCTAAGCAGGCACTTGTCCGCTGAGCTATACTGCCGGCCCTTGGGGTTGTTTTATACTTGAGTATTATTCAATGGGGAACACAAAGGGAGCCCTACCCGCTAAGGAAAGGCTCAGCAGGACAGTCCCTACTTTTGTTAATTACCTGGAGAAATAAGGAAAGGACAGTGAGTCAAACAACTAAAGCTGTGACTTGAAAAACATTTCTTTGTATTAATTATTGAAACTGTGCTATTAATCAGTTTTGATACTGTCTCATTGCTATTTGTTTCTCAATAAAATAAAATTTAAAAAAAAAAAAAGAAAAAGAAAACATTTCCTCTGCTATTTTGTATTCCACGACAGCGAACTGCTAGATCCAGCCAACTCTCCCCCAAATGTCCCTAGCGACCAATTCTTCACCTTCTCTTTCATCTAAGTCATACATTGCCAAGGTGCTGCCCACCCAGGTCAAGGGCACCACGGGGATGCCGGTGGGGAGAGAAGAAGCCTTCAGGGAGGGAGGGCCGGTCCTGGGCCTCAGTAACTGCTTTAAGCCAGTGGTTCTCAGTTGAGGAGATTTTGCTTCCCAGGCAATATCTGCAATATCTGGGGAATTTTTTGGTTGTCACAACTGGAGCCAAGGCTTATTACTGGCACCAAGTATGTAGAGGCCAGGGATGATGTTAAGCATTCTACATGGGACACTTCCTGACAATGAAACATTATCTGGCTCAAAATGTTAACAACGCTGCTCTAAGTATCTGTTGGAATTCTTTCGGTTTCTACTTTGCTCCTCCCAGCTGCTTCCTACTTCTGGTTCTCCAGTCCTGATTCATCGATGCATTCGTGAAACAATGGGAAAAGTTCATTCAGCAGGGTGCTGGTTCAGTATGTACGAGTCTGCATGCATGGGGAAGCTCCTTGGACTTACTGTGCCATTTGGGAGATTCACGGGCTAGGCCTTCAGAGTCTCATTTTTATCTACCAGGAACATGGCAGGGTGGGAAAAGCCAGGCTGATGAAGACCCCTATCCCTGTACACTTCTGAGCAAATGGGTCAGAGTCACTCATACTCTTGGGGGATTTGCTTTGATTTTAAGCCTGGCGATCAGCACCGCTCTGTAGACATGTCTGCAAGCAGCAGCAACCAAAAGAACATATACCTACCACGCCCCCACAGCTCCAGCGTGAAAGACTAGCCTTGTGTGATGAGATGAACAAGTGATCGATTCGTAATCACTTAAAGGGAAGTTTAAGCCGGGCATGGTGGCATATGCCTGTAATCCCAGCACTCGGGAGGCTGAGGCAGGAGGATTGCTGTGAGTTCGAGACCAGCCTGAGCTACAAAGTGAGCTTAAGGCCAGCCTGAACTGCATAGTGAGACCCTGTCTCAAAAAGACAAAAAAATAAATAAATAAATAAATAAAAAAAAATAATAAAGGGAAGTTTATACACCTTTTGGTTTTCAAATATAAATCAT
>PVKA01038763.1:0-19995 GCA_004027165.1 Ctenomys sociabilis
CAAACAAAAAAAGGGCCCATATAGCAAAACAACAGAAACTGATAGAGGAGGAGAATGGTTGTCTGTTTTATGTGCATGTGTGTGTATGTGTTTAAAATGGTTGACATAATCATAGTCTATAAATTGAATAAATACACACACAGGAAATGTTTGCCATATATGGAGACTATGTTTCCAATTAGATCTCCCAATCCATGAAGACTAAAATGATTTATATTATTTCCTTCATGATATACATACAACATAACTGAAAAGAATCCTTTTAGACAATTAAATACTATAAAATGATTAAAAATAATTCACAAATTTCTTATATTCTAATTCACCTTTGTTCCAAATTTCAATGGATTTTTCCCCTTAACTGACAAACTCTTGAAATAAAAGGTAGTCTTGCAAATTTTATTCTCTCCCCAATACTTTCTATTTTTTGAGACTCTACAAAATACATGGGATAGTTGTAATTTCCATATTAGAGAAAGAACAATTTAAAAAACATGTATTTGATTGTTACAGGGTCTCACCAAAGTTTGGACACATAGTGATCCTCTGTTCTTCAGCCTCTTCAGCACTGGGATTACAGGCATGCTCCATAACATGGGTCTCAGTGGCAGGCAGCCCACCCAGGCAGCATGTGGTTCCAGAGATTGAATCTTAGTCCCTGTGCTTGCCTAAACAGGCACTTTAGTCTGCTGAGCTACCTTTCTGGCCCCCAGAAAGAGCAAATTTAATATGCAATTTTTATTTTCTCAAAACATCCTCCTTCTAAATGAATACAGTCTTTTTGTTTAAAGATTTCTTCACATTTTAATGTTTTTTATTTTGAAGAGAATGAAAAACACAAACAAGTAACAAAAAACAATACAAATAGTACACAAGTTTCAAACAAGATGATAAGAAATTAACAATGTTTGTTG
This sequence comes from Ctenomys sociabilis, assembly GCA_004027165.1. Lineage (NCBI taxonomy): Eukaryota > Metazoa > Chordata > Mammalia > Rodentia > Ctenomyidae > Ctenomys > Ctenomys sociabilis. The sequence continues at coordinate 915 of PVKA01038763.1, forward strand.
GTTGTTCTATCTTCAAAACACAGAAAAGGTAACTTTTTTGAGTGCATATTCTTATAAAACCGCAATCTTTTATCACTATTCCCATTACTGTACATAGAACAAGTAGAACAAAATAAATCTACATAGAGCTGCAGATCAACCAGAATTACTCATGATAAACTCATTGTCATAAACTAGTCCAAATCAGTGAGCGCCAAGTTGTCTCAGAACTGTCACATGTTGTCACATATCATGGAGGTGCAGTGTTCACCTTGACATTCCAAATGCTTCACAGGCTGAACAAACAATCAAAGTATCTATAGTCATCAGAATCAGAAGCAGAAGGGTCATTAAAGTAACATACAATAAAAGCAAGTAAGTGTTTAGCTTGTAAATGACAGAAATGTATTTTCCATCCTTCTGGAAACTGAAATTCAGAGATCCAACTCCCAGAATAATTAAGTTCTTGGTTTGGAGGAGGGAGAAAAGCGGAATGAGGTTAATAGAGAAATGAAATGTGTTATGCATTTGCATGGATTCACCGCTATGAATATAATCATTATGAACAGCAAACATGTCTTCATAAAAATTTTAAAAAATTATGTAGGTACTGTTTTCTGTATCTGTTTCCCTAGCTAAAGGACACTTAGGATATTTCTAATTGGTAGCCTTTGTGAGCAGAGCCACCACTGACACGAATTCCACTTAGATATACTGATTTTGTTTTCTTTGTATGTATACACAGCAGCAGAATTGTTGAATCATATAATAATTCTATTTTCTTATTTTTTTAGGGAAAAACCATACTTTTTTCCATAGAAACATACAAATTTGTATTCCTTCAAAAATGTCCAAGCATTTCCTGTTCCCCACATCTTCATCAATATTTATCATCTTCATTCTTTTTGATAATAGTCATTCTTAATGAGATGAGGTAATAGCTTTGGGTTTTCACTTGCATTTCCTCAAAGATCAGTGACGTTGACCATTTTTTCAGGTACTTCCTGTGCATTTGTACAGTTTTCTTTGAGAAATATATATTTAGGACTATTGAACATTTTTCACTGGGTTTTTTAAAAAAAATTTTCTATTGAGGTTTTTCATAAGCAGGCCATTAACAATGATAGCATCTTTCCACGCAAAGCAAAGAAAAAAATGTTTCATGTAATGTAAAAATATTCTAATCATCTGGCTTTTCTTTATTTTTATGTTTATTTTCTGGTTTCATAACTATGCGGCCTTTTAATAAAAGTGAAGTTACTATAGTGGTAGGTTACATAAAGCTTTTCTGGGTTAACATTTTGACAGTTATATAAGTTAAAGAAAATTATATTTATTTGTAAATAAGAATCTCAAGTTATCATTCATAAAGAAGGGTAAACAACTCTTGATTAAAATTCTTTTGTTTCCTTCAATACAGAACTATATTACTTCTGTGACCTGACACATTCCTAAGGGCAGTATTTGAAAATTTCCTGTCTCAGTAATATCCTAATCAACATACTGAAAACTAATTGCAACATACCTCCCAGAGTGCTTCTGATTATCAAGGTGAAAGCAGGACCAGATCCCTTATCTTTAATTAATAGTTGAATTGCCACCCTCTGAAAAGGAGGCTTGGAATTGTCACAATCTAATTTATCAACCAGAATTTGAGAAAACAGAGAAGGTTGATAGGTCAGTATTTGAATTTTGCAAACAAAGCAAAGCTAGTAGTGCATTAACTTCCTCTCTAATTAAATGAACAAACAAACAAAAAGGGTTGGATTAAATCAAGCTGTTGCAGACTACTGGTTATAAATTAGTGAAGAAAAAGTAAGAAATGAAGATGCATATTAGTCTAGACACAAATTCTAGCTGTGCGCCCATTATAACACTTTAGAGATAGAATTTGTGAAGATTTATCTAAGGGAACTCACCATACTATTCTGAAAGCAGAGATCCTTCTATTCTTTCCCAGTTATTTTTGAAATTTGGGAATGAAGTCATTATGCCTAACAAAACAAGAGTTTGAATCTCAGAATGTAGTTATGCTAATAAAATATTTATGGGGGGTGTAAAATTGTTTAGTAAAATAATAGGTACAAAACACAAAAATATAAAAACTAATGCACAACTTTATGAAATGAAGAGAGTAAAGCAGAATGCTCACAGTTGTTGACTTCAGTAGGCTTACCTCCCGTACCCAATAACTGTTTGTTGTTCTTGAATAAGTACTAAAACTAGAGATGAATTCATTTATTTTCTACTTTATTGTAATAAAGCATTTTAATGCAAAATTTTGAACAACACTAAGAGGAATTCAGAGGTAGCTAATGAGCCATTTCTCTTATATCACCAACTATTTTTCCAGTCTCTGACAAAAAGGAAGTACTTCTGTTAATGGGTAGCAGATTCTCCTTTATGTAGCTCCTGATTCAGTCTTTTTTTTTTTTTTTGGCCTGGCCTTCTTTTTACTTCTCTCTTTAGGTCCATCACCTCTTTTGTTACCTGATTGCAACTACACATGATTTAAGAAAAACTGAAAAAAATGTCAAAAATCTTCAGGTTTAATCCTGTACAGAAGACACAACTTAACAAGGAGAAAGATGAAAGGGAAACAGAAAAGACTGGGCAAAAAGGAAGGTATAACCTGAGAGTAGGTCGGGACTCTGACACAGAAAAGGAATGCAATTCACATGAACTTGAAAAAAACCCTCGTACTTTCAAAAATAAATTCTTCTTTGAAAAAAAATTTACAAAAAGTTTCTGTATTTCTTTTATCTAGTAGTTCTTCAGTGAATCTGAAATATTCCCTCAGGAGATGATGGAAAAAAGGATGTTTTATTCCACATTAAGAACTAAATTGAAGTATGATTCTTCATTTACTCCTAATCTAACCAAAGTGTAACTGAAAATTATTCCTGCCCCAAATCTCACTAGACAGTGAGGAGCACATTTATCATGTATTTGCCTTCATGATGTGTAAGAAAATTATATGTTAAAATTATATACTTAGTATGTGGACTTAGGTGGTGTTTTAGACCATTAAAATTTTCATTTATAAATGATTTTATAATTCCTCAAAGACAGCATGTGGAAATGGCGATAAGATACTCAAGTCAGTTCTAATTGAAAAAAATGTTAACGTATTTGCTTCAGGATCTCACTGCACAGCTCAGACTTGTAGTGATCCTCCTGTTTTCAGCTTCCCCAGTGCTGGGATCACAGGTATGCACTACCTAGCCTGGTCTCGGTCGCTCGCGCTGGTCCAGTGTGCCCCGGGGCGGGGCTGGTGCAGCATGTGTTACCTAGGGCTCAAACTGAAACGTTTTAATAATCAAATATGCTCCTGATTTTCCCATTCCTTGCCTTAGCCCCATGCATTCACTTTCAGAGCAGTCCTCCTCACTGTTACCATAGTTTGCAAGGGAACCGATTTAATGCAAGGCACTGTACTTGTACAATAATTTAATAACATTCAGCCAAAAGTCAAATACAGAGGAGTGTATAAGATCTGTCCTTATGCTAGAGACCCAAAGAATCCAGATGAGGGCCTGGATCCCACAGCAACATCCTGCATGAGTCCAGCTGAAGATCTACAGCACATGCAGTGTCCTGCACAAGTCTAGCTGAAGACCTAGAGTCATGACCATGTCTCTTACAGGTCTGTATCAAGGATCGGCACCAGAAAGGCCCAAAGCTCTGTGGTGGAAGCTAGAGAGTCTGCGCCTGCAGTGTGAAGGATCTGCACCAGCAGGCTGAGGGATCGGCATGGAACCAGGAAGTAGCGCTGAAGCAAAGGGCCTGAGGAGAAGAGCAGCTGTCCCTGGGGGCAGTGAGGATCCGCGCTCCTCTGGTGATCAAAACAGCTAAGTTCATATCAGGAAAACCAGCATAACAAGGTACAGCAAGAACAAGCCGTTGTCACCTACAGTTCTGTTTTTAGGCTGCTGCTAACAACAATGATGACAAACTCAATCCAATGTCAGAAGCTAGTCTGTTTATAAGAGAACACTCCTCAGTGGGCCTTCCACACCCAATGGCACCCTGAGTCCATTCAGCTGCGCGTTCCATGCTGACCATTACATAATCCACCATATTCACTTTTTGTGAGATGAAATTACATTGCCTGGTGCCAATTTGAAGATTTTATTTATCTTTTTCTGTTTTTCTTTACTTGTTTTTTCAATATTCATTCATTCCTGAGTTGCTTGTCAGCATACTCCTGTTTTGTACACATTTCTCTTTGTGCGAGTAAACTAAGAGCTACCTGAAGACAAAAAAAAAAAACCCTAGGAAAATATTTCTATGCAAGGAAATTATTATTTAAAAAAGTGTGAGACCTGAATAAAATTATTATAAGATAGAGATGTTAGAAGTGTACCATCAAATTATAAAGAAAGAGAAATAGTCTTGTAGTTTAGCAAGTAGCTGGGAATGATGGAAGATTCCCAGAGATGAGTGAATCCTGAAGGTGAAAGAGGCCCACCACATGGAGCTTTTAACAGGACTGAAACAAGAAATAGATATCAGCAGAACACATGGATATCCTTTATAGACTTTCTCTATTTGCTTGTGTTTTTTTATGACATTCTAGAAAGCCTATGGACTTGGGAATAGTAGCCTCCAAATGCATAAACGCATAACTTGGCTCGGATATTCACATAGTTGAAAGCTATTCTACAATTTCCATTTTTAATAACCTAAAAATCCTGAGTCAGGCAAATAAACATGTCAAAGGTTCATTAAACTCAATTAAAGAGGTTTTATTTGTGTTTTATATTTGCAATGATGACAAACTAATTCAATGTCAGAAGCTAGCTTATTTATAAGAGAACAAGTTTGCCAGCAAGATTGAAAAAACTGGTTACCGCAAGCTCCAGTCATGGAGTACGATCTCCAGGATAGTATAATCCACAGATGAATTATTTATGTCTGTATGAGACAAAATTTATAAGGCAACCTGTAACTTCCCTGTGCTTGAGAGTTGAACTAATGCTAAATAGTGAATCAAGCTAAGCCTTCTCTTTATGTCACTACTTTCTATTTCAATAGTGTTTATCCATATGTAATACTAAAGATACATGTAGCCAAATTTTTGCCTTATTTCCCCTTTTTGGATAATTTTTCAGATACTGTACATATGACTCCTAGTTTCAGGCAGTCCTGAAAGCTCCTGACTAGTAGTCTCTGCCAAAAGCAAATGCAATCTGTGGTTTTCATTTTACCTGTGTGATATCAGTGGTATTAGGAGTAGAGTGCAATAGACAGTTGGTACCGTGGTGCACATGTGCAAGCATTAAAATCAAAGGCTTCAAGATGACAGTTAAAAGTGAAAGAATGCCTAGGGGAAGTATAAAAATCCCTAAGCCAACTTCTTCATATTTTTATGTAAAATGGCTATATGTTTGTCACTGAAAAATCTTATATTGTTTCTAAATTGATTCAAATAATAAATTGCTAGCTAATCAGATTTAATTGTCCTCTGACCTCATTAAATTATTAAAGAATGAATATCTTTGACTTACTAGTTTGGCAGGATATGTATATATATATATATATATATTTATATATATCCATATGAAATTCAGAATTACTGCTGGAACTTTATGCATTGAAAACGCTATGTTCTCAGCAGTGTGGACCCTAGGTATTTTAAGTTGCTCATGGCAAATTATCAGACTTTTTTAGTATAGTAAGGTGACCTTGACTCTTTTGCATTTCTTCTCAAAAATAAAATTGGCAATTTGTACAAAGCAGTAACTTCCTGAGATATTGAATGAGAAAAATAGGATTTAACAAACTACCCATGGACAAATCAGAGCTGCTTTTCATGCCAAAGGTCAGGCTGAATGGTAATATATATTCAAATATGAACTAATAATCAGAATCTTGAGAATAATGTCAAGCACCAGAGGGAACTCTGAAACATGTAACAAAGCTGGGGAATTGATGTCTATAACTCTAAATTGAAAATTTTTGAAAGTCAGAGAAATGTTCTACATTGTAAAAATAATGAAAAGCTAGGGGACTGGAAACACTTTAATGTAATTATAGAATTTATGAATGAATATTGTAGCTGTGCATACAAATCCATAAGCATTTGTAACATGAGACTATATGTTAAAGCCATTAAAATGCTTTTCTGTCTTTACACTCTGTACCTGTCTAATTGCCACAAATTTCTGACAAGATTAGAGACAGTAGAATTTAATCAAGCTTCAATAACTGTGTTATCTGCAGCTAAATAGTACCATAGAATGCTCAGTGAAACAAGGTAGTCTTTGGAGTACACTGCGATGCATTCTCTAATCTACTTTCCACTCTGTATTGTAGCATGCAGTATACTTATTATACTTTCCCTGATGGTTTGAGTAACTTAGAAAATAGTCACAGAATGTTTTCTCACTTTTCATACATGCTTTTAAAGCATATTTGCCACACTGTGCTTTTCTAATTATGAGAATATGGTACAGAAAGAAATCTAGAAAGAAGATTGAAATCATTCCTCTTCTGAGCTATTCATCGGATGTGTACAGAGACACAAAACAGGATCGTGAGGTTATGTCCAAGGAAGCAATAAGGTTATTTCAGAGGGCACATTTGATTTGCCTATATGTTTATTTAGCCAAGTATGGGTATTACACCTCAGCAGGTGACAGAGCAAAGATTTCTGACAGAGAATGAGAAGATGAGTCTGTATCTTGCAGGTACTAATGGACTAGTGAAGTAAAATTAGATAATAAACAAGAAAGGCTCATGTGTCAGCTATACCAAATTAACTTGTGCTTTTGTACCAGATGGAAGAGAGTAGATATGTTCCTAGCACAGTGCCAGCTAGTACCAGTACCAGTTGGAATAGGTAAGCTTTACACTCACCTAGAGGTTGAGAGTAACAAGATAAGTGTGGAGGAAATAGAAAAATCACAAGAAGCTTCCCCTTTCCTCAGAGCGGCTCACTCAGGAAAGCAGGAGCAATGCCACCTTGTGAAACTATAGTAAAAAGTACTCAGTACTAGAGAAAATTCTGAGATCGATATTATAAACTGGACAGTACCTGGGATTCTACTAAAAGAATTTGTAATTGCTAGGCTGACTTTACTGAAATAAGGCAGATAACCATTGTTGGAAAGGACTGCCCAAGCCACAGTTAGGCTGGAACTACAGATTAAAGAAGCATACCATAATTTAGTTAAAAGACTAAAATGATTGCATATAATATGTACATGATAAATAGGTTATTTGATGCAAATTGATTAAGTTTCACTATATTTAAGGCTAACACTCCATTATCTTAGGTTTTCTCAAGCCACTGGTAGCCAAATACAAAGGAAAAAGCAAAAGTACAGGAAGAGTCAATCTTTTTCCCTCTAATTATACTAGGAATACATTTTTATTACTACTTAGATAACTATGTTAATTGTCACATAATTAAAAGCCAGTATATAAAAATGCTCTACATTTTATAATCCAGTTTGCACAGAGTCTTAAAATCAAGATGGAAGAAAATAAAATAGTATAAATTATTTTGTGCATGTGTCAGTGTGGTAAGTTCTCAGTTTATTCTGTCATCATGGTTTATTCATTTGGTGTAATTGAAAATTTTTCTTGAGGGTATCATGTATTTAATTTTTATTCAACCATAAATGGAAGCAGTCAGGAGTAGCAGCTGTCTTACTAAGTAGGGAGAAATTTTATGAGCTTTTTAACGATTATTTCACCTTCTTTTTAACCTGTAAGATGTTCAACTCTTATGCACATCCAAATCTTACCTTCTCTGGAAGAAGAGAAATGAAAACAATCATAATATTAATTCAGAACTTTATAAATACAATTACGTGTGTTTATTTACTTTTAGAATCTTCAATCTGTAGTCAACTGAATCACATTTCAAATGTGTGAGTACTTAATCTTCTAATGATTTAGTAATTATTGAACAAAAATGAATATACAATATGAAAATGAATTCAGACAAGTTTATTACAGTTTTATACTGCACATTTTATGTATTTAAACATTATATATAAAATGATATTGAAGAAAGAAAACAGATCAATTTTTGTATTTTCTGTTCCTGGACTTTAAGAAGCTATTTCATTGCTCCAAAGATAGCTTGGAACCTTCATCTGTTATTTTTTAGTCTCTTATACTTGCCTTTAATATCCTTGTGATGCTGGTGCAGAGGTTTGGAAAGACATGACGCTCTGTGCTCAGGCCCACAGCTTGTCACAGATGATGGCTCTTTATCTCTGACTCTTTTCTCTGCTTGATGCTCTCATTTTCTACGTCCCACTCATTCAAAGCCTGCAGTGTTTCTCATATACGAACCACCTGCTTATTGTTAGCACTACTGCTTCAGTTCATTTTTATTTTTTATGGTTCTAGGGAAACCTTTGCAAATGAGCTACACACTCAAGCCTTTCTACAAAATTTTTTTTGAGACAGGGTGTCCCCAAGACCCAGATGCCCAAGATGACCTCAACTTTGCAATACTCCTGCCTCAACCTCCGAGAGAACTGAGATTATAAACATACCCTTGGTAATGCTCATCTCTGACTTTATTTTTCTCACATTGATTTACTAAATACAACTCCATTTACATATTTATCTCCAGGTAACTAACACATTTCTATTCATTATTGATGAAATAATCTTAAAGCTTTCACTTCATATCTAAAGCAAACACTTCAATGATTTTTGACAACCAACTAAAAAATGGATAATTTCTAACATAGTAATAATTCAGACATTCCATAATTTTTCCAACAAATCTCCTCATTCTTAGGCTCTACAACTTTACTTCCATTCTCCTAAGCTAAAATGTCGAAAAATCCCTCTTAAACTCTCCTGATTTGTAAGAACGGTCAATACACTCCAGAAATCCTGTAAATCTTAATGGTTGGTACCTGCGCAAGTTAAGTTTAACACTTCCTGTGCATTAGATCTATTTAAATTTAAAATCCAATATGGTAATAAAACTACTGAGTAAAATATAGCTAGAGGGATTTACTGAATTTAAGTTTCAGTTCTTACAAAGATTAAAGGTACAGGGCAGAGAAGAAAAAGTACAGAGCACTTAATAACTTCAAAATGGATTCACTTACAAAGATGAAATTCTATCATAGTCCTTCATATCACTGCACTGACAAGTGAAAGAAAAATTTCTATTTCAAAGTTTAGTGTTAAGTAGAACGTGTGTTGGAGCTCCAGTGAGGACAAATGGATGTTTACATGAATCTATAGCTACGGTTGCTAAACAACCTTTTCTTCCAATCTTATTAAGCAGTAAATTTTTATTACATGTAACTTCTTATTCATTCTGCAGCTACCTCTTTTATACCATTCCTCCTTTCTCTCTTGAGATCAGGGTTGGTGGTTCATACTTTAGGTAATGACTGATGATAGCGAGGTTCAAAAATGCTTTCTATTCATTGAAAGAAACAAGTAGTGCTTATGTTGTTTGATCAGTTTTGCATGCCTCTATTTGGTAATCTAAGCAGCTACTTCGAAGATAATAATATGCAATATGATAACCATTGTTACTTTCCTATCATCTTGTTTTGAAATTCCATATTGTTTTTATTATTTTATTGTCTTTAAATTTCTAAAACTACAAAAGAAAGAATACTTTTTAGCATTGATACGATCTCTCAATGTTTTATCATACTGATTACGTTACACATATGTGTGTGGTTAAATATTTATTTATTTGTTTATTTGGTACGGGATCTTGCTACACAGTTTAGACTCATAGTGACCCTCCTGTCTCAGCCTTTCCAGTGCAGAGATTACAGGCATGAGCGACCATGCCAGGTTTCAGTGGCCAGTGTGGCATGCAATGCTCGGGATCAAACTCGGGTCCTTGAGTTTGCACCACAGAGCGATCTCAGCCTCCTCACTGAATATTTTTAATTCACTGAACACTCTCTCTTTCTCTGTCTGTCTGTCTCTCTCTCCCTCTCTCTCTCTCTCTCTCTCTCTCCCAAAACAAATTGTAAGGATTCTATGTGAGCATATAGATATTTTTCCTCTCTACTCATATAGTTTTGAAAAAGCTCTAGTCATACTGTTTTGAGAGTTGTCTGGTTTTTAGTTCACATATATCATATACAATATAAAATCTGTACACTGTATCACCTCTGATTTACTCAAAATAAGAATCATTGGAGAGAAAAAAGAAAGGTAAAGATTGTTTTCCACCATTTTCGTATACTCATCTATGATGTAATCTGTTAAAATCTACACAGTTTCATAAACATAAACATATATGAGAAAGTCTTTCAAATATTTAATAGAAAAAGGATAGAGTTTTACCTGTCCTTTCTTCTACTTTTGTCTGAACTATTTATTTTGGTCTCACTTAAATTATATATTCTTGAGTTGAAAATTTCAATATATTTTCTGTCTTGAATTGGTTAAATTATATCATTTGAGAAAAGGTAAACTGTTATGATAACTTACCAAGAAATCAGCAAATTGGTTAGTTCTCTCTCTCTCTCTCTCTCTCTCTCTCTCTCTCTCTCTCTCTCTCTCTCTCTCTAATTTATGTATTAGGCACAGAGTCTCACTATACAGCTTGGACTCACAGCGATCGTACTGTTTTCAGCCTCCCTATTGCTGGGATTACAGGCGTGCTGCAATACGTCAGACTCAGTCTTTGGCTCTGCACACCCAGGGATGAGGCCAGCATGGAATGTGGCACCAGGAATCAAACCCCTGTTCCTGTACTTGCCAAAGCAGGTGCTTAATCAGTTGAGCTATCTCACTGGCCCTGGTTAGTTCTCAGTACTTCCTTGAGAGGTGCGGAGGCCTGCACAGCTTGTGGTGCCAGGGAGCTTGCCTAAGTTTACCTAAGCAGGCACTTTATACCACTGCGCTATCTTGCTGGCTCTCAATACTTTCTTATTGAGAGACTGGATGGGACTTCATGTAGTACAGGTGATCTGAGAAAATGGAATTCTAGTTAGGTTACTCAAAATAAACCATGATTCTATTGAATGTTATTTAACACAATTTAATATTATATTATATTGTTTTTCTTTCAACCATACTAATGCCAAACGAAAGGCTAATAACTATAGAAGAAGGAACTAATATTTGAGATTTTATTTTGAACTAAAGTATTGTTATCAGTTCATATCCATCAAATAATAAACCTTATAAAATTCAAATATTTTCCCTGAGCACCAACTCCTTCATTTCGGGTAATTTTAAATACAAATTTCAAATATTTTCTAAGTCACTAAATTACTTTTAAATATTGTATTATTAGTCGTTATTTTCCTATCATCATCTCATTGGTTCCAGTTATCACATGCATATGTATGACTTATATTGGTCTTATAAATAACAGATGTTAATGCAAAGGAAATAAGAAAGGAGGGGTCGGCCAAATTTCTGAGCAGATTAAAGTCCCTGCTTAGGCAGATGCAGCAGCCGGGGACCGGTGACCGGGGACCGGCATGCTATTCGAGCCCTGCACCAGGGACATGCTGAAACTGAGATTGAGACTGGTGTCATGGCGCCTGACTGTAATCCCAGCTCTTTGAAGCTGAACACAGGCGGATCACTACAAGCCCGATCTATGCAGAGACCCTGTAGATTCTTACTAAAAAATACGAAGAAAGAAAGAAAGAAAGAAAGAAAGAAAGAAAGAAAGAAAGAAAGAAAGAAAGAAAGAAAGAAAGAAAGAAAGAAAGAAAGAAAGAAAATTAAGCTGTGAAAATAGAATGCTAGGTATGTCATGAAAGATTCTGTACTTTGTGCATATTCTCTATTTTTAATATATGTTTTTTAAAAGTACCTCCAAAGTTTCTGCGTCAATTGACTGTGAAGATACTTACTTGGGTTTTTTAGTTTATAAAGTAAAAAGTCAACTGTTAGAATGCAACATAAATGTTATTTAAAGCTACAGCTAGAAAATATTTCCAAAACTATCCTTTGTAGTTTATGTTTATTAATGTTTAAATTGTTCAAAAGAGACATCTTCAGTATCTCTAAAAATTATGGGAAGTAGACATGGCTAAAATCACCACCTCAGTTTTACAGAATTTGAAAGGTTTCATTAAAATGACACAGATTCTAGGAGGAAAGATGGAGAGCTAAATATTTTCTTAATCTAAATTGAATATTCTTTCTGTAACATTTTCAGTGTTATGTAACATAAGCTTTTTACCTTACAAATCATTTTATGTGAAAAAACATATGATACACAAGGTGATAATCTGACATGTGTATATAGGGTATAAGAATCATCTCAGAGTGGTTAACATTTTATTTTCTTTAAGATATTCTGAAATCTTTGATTAACCTATATACAGTGTGGCATTTGAATGTATATATTTAACATGTACTGCTCATATCAGAGTAGCTGACATTTTCATTTCCTTACCATTATTTTATGTTTAGGGATCCTCCTCTGCAGTTATTCATAAAATACATTCTAGATCATTCTGAACTATAATAGCATACAATTTTTGTGAAACAGTATAAATTATTGCTTCTTTTTAACTATGTTTGGTTAGGGTAATCCATATAGTCTTTGTCCTTCCTCCCTTAACCTGTACTAGCTTCTACTAATTGCCATCATACATTCCATTAATATCTTTTTCTTCCAGTTAACTTCTGTTCTCATCAACAAAGGTAAGTACATTGGCAAATACAGAATAATGTGCCATAACTGTAACGTATAGACCACAATAATTATAGTACATAAATTAAATGCAGCATGGCCAAAGGTAGGTCAGTGGTAGAGCAATTAGTCGATACTTCCTGTGTATTGTTTACATTCATTCTGGGGAGAAGGTAGCTGTGTATAATACATCTTTATTCTGTTTTTGTTTTCCTTCCACTCCAGATATGACAGTAAACAGAATATTTCTCTTTCTGTATCTGACTGACTTTATTTAAATTAATTTCCAGTTTTATTCTTTTTGCTTTTATATTTTTATTAGTGTACATTTGGATGCATATCAATTACATTTTTCTTTTAGAATTGCTTCTCTACCCCATGAGCATAGCACATTTTTATGGATTTTTCTATTTGCTTCTTTATCTATTTTATAAATAATACAAAATAGTGAAAAAAAGAAAAAAAAACACATTAGAAGCAATACAGAGAGCTGGCCACATAGCTCAGTGGTCTAAAGTGCCTGCTTTGGCAAAGCATGGTGGCCGGGGTTCAATTCCTGGCATGCCGTGCCAGTCCTGCCTCCGGGGCAACTGAGACAGCGATGGAGACTGGGCATGTTGGCATGTGCCTATAATCCCAGTGCTTGGGAGGCTGAAAACAGGAAAACAGGAGAAGCACTATGAATCCGATCTACGTAGTGATACCCTACACACCCTGTAGGCCCTGTCCTAAATTTATGAAAGAAAGAAAGAAAGAAAGAAAGAAAGAAAGAAAGAAAGAAAGAAAGAAAGAAAGAAAGAAAGAAAGAAAGAAAACAGAATTTCACCAAGCAAACAAAATAATGGGAATTTGACAATGGTTATTATGTTGTACAGTCTCATTTCCAATTAGTTCTTTAGATTATCAGATATAAACATGTAAAATGATTATAAGAAATGTTATAAGAAATTAAAAAGAAGAAAAATAAAAATTTAAGCATTAATTTCTCCTTTCATTAGACCAGCAGAAATCAGCAGTATAATTATACAAGCTTGTCTGTATGCATACATGAATATAGATAGCATTTTCACTACTGCCTTCTACCTTTTCCTCATCCCAGTTTTCCTTCCCATCAAGCAGAATTTTTCACTTCACAGTATCTATGTGTCTTTCAGATTTTATGTACTCTTTCTTTCATGTTCTCACACTAGTAAGTGAATCCATTGTTTACATGTGCAGGTCCAATTTATTTCACTTACCAGTATGCTCTCTAGTTGCATCCATTTACCTATAAAAGCCTTGAGTTTACCCTTTTCTTAATAGCTGAGTAATGCTACATTGTGTGAAAATACTGCAGATTTTTGTCTATTCTTCAGGTGATGGGAATTTGGGCTATTTCTAGAATTTAGACAGTACAAATTGTTCTTCTATAGATATGGGTACATACATATCATTGTGATACGGTGTTTTGAGTTCTGTTGGAAAAATACCTAGGAATGGCATAGCTGAGTTAAATGGGACCTCCAATCCCATCTTTTGAAGAATCTCCATACTGATTTCCATAGTGATGGCACTAATCTGTACTCCCACCAACAGTGGAGAAGTGTTCCTTTGTCCCCAAAGTTCCTCCAGTGCTTATTACTGGTTGACATCTTGATAGTCATTCTTTCTGGGTTGACATGGAATCTCAGTTTTGTTTTAATTTTATTTTCCATTTGTATTTATTCATCTGAGATGTGCCAATTCATCTCAGATACCCAGTTTTGGAGTAGATCTTTGAATTCGGGAGGCCTGATTCTTTTCTAATTCTTTATATGTTCTACATAGAAGTCCTTTGTTAGAGACACAGTTGTTTATAAATTTTTCCAAATTCATGGGTTTTCTTTTTACTCAGATGGTGATTTCTTTTGAGGTGTAGAAACTCTTAAAAAAAGATGAGATTCCAATTGTTGATTCTTTGAAGTGTTTTCTATGCAGTTTGGTTTTTGCTCACGAACTCTGTACTTATCCCTATGTCTTTAAAATTTCTACCTACTTTCCTCCAGTAGATTTTGTGTTTCAGATTTAATATTTAATTTTTTAATTAATTTTGACTATAGTTTAGTGCATGGTGATAGACATGGGTCTACTTTTAGCCTATGATATATGCATATCCAGTTTATCCAGCATCATTTATTAAAGAGATCATCTTTTTCCATTGAATTTGTTTGGACCCTTTGTCAAAGATAAGGTGGCTGCGTGTGTTTATATTTGTGTTTCCACCTTCTAACTTGTTCCATTGATCCTCAGGTCTGCTTTAGCTAGTGCCGTTTTGATTTTGTCACAGTAGCTTTATAATAAAATGTTAAGTCAGGGATTGTGATACCTCCTGCTTTTCCTTTGTTGCCCAGGATACTTTTGTTTTTCTAGGTCTCTCTGGGCTCCAGATGAGTTTTAGGAATGTTTTCTCTAGATCTCTGAGGTCTACTAAAGATATTTTAATTGGAATTACCTTGAATTTGTGTAACAATTTTGGGAGTGTGGCCATTTTCAACATGTTAGTTCTTCCTATCCAGGAGCAAGAAATATCATCCCGTTTTCTGAAATCCTTTTCAATCTCTTTTTCCAGAGTACTATTAATTGTATTGTATAAATCTTTTACTTCCTTTGTGAGATTGATTCCTTAGTATTTAACTGTTTTAGATATTACTATGAAAGGTGTAATTTCCCTAATGTGCCTCTCTGTGCTTTCATTATTTGTCTCAGTTTTTTCCATTTAGTATGATACTGATTACTGTTTTATCATAGATGATTTTTATTTCATCAAGGTAAAGACCAACTATTCCTATTTTCTGTAGCATTTTTATCATGAATGAGTACTGGACTTGGTCAAAAGCTTTTTCTGCATCTGTTGAGGTCATTGCATGGTTTTTGTCTTTGGCTCTGTCGATGTGGTGGCTTACATTTATGTAGACATCACACCTTAATTTTTTTTAAATTTTTCCACCTTACCCTTTCTTTTTCCCTTTCCTGTCTCTACAAAGTCTACCTTCCTGTCATCCTGTCATATCATTTGTCTATTATTTTTCCTTCGTTTGGCTTTTTTCTTTTTTTGTCTTTCTGAGACAGGTTCTCATGGTCCTGCTCAGGCTGGCTTTGACTTCCTTTTGTAGACAGACTTGTCTAAGACTCTAATACCCCTCCGGTGCCAGCCTCCCAAGGGCTGTGATTACATACATGTAGCACCGTGTGTCCTTGTCTTTTAATTCTTTATATTATAATATTTCTAAATCCCATTCATCTGTTACTGAGTATCTAGAATGATTTTATACTATAGTTATTGTGAATAAGGTAGCAACAAATATAGACATTTTTGTATTTCTAAGTTGTCCTGTTGAGTGAAGTAAATCCATTACTTTTCCTTCTTTACTTTGGAATTTGCTAGAAAACTCACATATGAATCATTAGTTGTTATTAATCTATCATGAATTCACTTTTATTTGGATTTGTTTAAAGAATATTTTATTTTTTCTTAATCTAATTTAGAAGAGTAAAAACAGAAGCAAAAACAAATAGAGAAAAAGACAGAAACAGGGTAACACACAATTCATGTGTTATAGATTTTCAAAACAGAAATAGCTAACTAACAATAGTTATTATCTATTTTTATCAGATCTATTGCCCAGATTAGCAGATATAGTTATGCAAGATTGGAGAAATAATTGAAAATTATTTCTTTCTTTCAAGAAATCATAATTTGAAACTTTCTTTCAAGAAATCATAATTTTTTTCCTCATGTTTTTTGTTTTAATTTATTTTATTTATTGTCTTTTAGGGAAGCATCTACGGGGTGTTCAGGGTCTCACTACTAGATTGGATTCATAGTGACCTGCCTATTTACAGCTTTCCAAGAGCTGGGATTACAGGCATGCTCCACCACGCCCAGTCTCAATTGCAGTCTCAGTGTGATGGGGGGGTGAGGCCAGCAGGGAAGGCCACAGGTTCGAACCCCTTCCCCCTGTGCCTGCTTGCAAGTGCATTAATCCGCTGAGCTATTTGACCAGCCTGTTTTCATTTATCTTAAAGAGAGTGTAATAATTGATGATTAGAAAAGGTGCACATTTATAAAATCAGTTGTCAAACACCTCTCATCTTGGTCTGCTAAAGAATCTTGAAGTTAAATAAATTAATGAAACAATGGCATACCTGAATTAATTGAATTTTTATAATTTTTAAAAATTGTATATCTTAACTACATCAACCCAGGGATACCTTCATTGATAGTTTACATCCTAATTCAAAGATTTTCAGTGATAATAGAAATCATTGAGCTTAGAATGTTCATATTCTTGCTATAATTTAGGTAAACAATTCCACATAATACTTATTGCATTGTTTTGGTAAGAGCTACTGACAATTGTCTTCCATATCTCCTATTCTTTAAAGAGTAAAGAAAGTAATAAGAAGCCTAACAATCCAAACCTTTGGTGTTATATTGTTATGGGTCTGATGTTAAACAAAGGCTTCCTGACACTCAAAGAATTGTCACAACTAGGTCACTAGTTCAAATGGAAATCATACTTTCAGAGTCAGCTTGCGCAGCATTTGTTGATTCTTTGTTGTTCCTGATCCAACCTGCTTTTGAAAATACATCACAGATCTACAGAGTGACTTAAATTGGAGAAGGAAGATAAGACCTAGAGAATTTATTGTTTTATCTTAGCTGCCTGTTATGAGGGCGACAGCATTGACACCAAAGAAACTCACTTTAAACTATTACAAGTACCCTGAAATCACTTGGGGGAAAAAAATCACAATATAAGACCTTTTTCAGGGCTCACTCCAAAATGCCCTAATAAAGAAATAGAAGCAGAGACAGAGGGAAAATAGTCCAGTTTCTAGATTTCATAAGAACTGTGAGCTCTGTGTCACCCTACTATTCTGGCAGAAGACATATCCATTGGGCTATTCCAATGGATTATACAATACAATTAGTATTGTATAAACCACAATACTAATGCAAATTCCCTCGGTTTTGTACAATGGGAAAAGATAAGAAATAGATATACTTTAGGTGTTTACTGTATGAGATAATCAAACTATGCACATGAATGTTTATTAAATATTAAAATAGTTTAATATTAATGAGCAAAAATATTTATTGCAGGAAAATATGCATTAGCAGTAATACTCCCCTTTGCTTTGAAAATAGTTATCCCATCCTTCTTGCAGCTTTTGGCCATTCTGGGCATCCTTTCTCATAGGTGTCTTTACAAGTCATGGTCAACAAATGGGTGACTGTGACTGACAAATACCATCCGATAGAAAGATAAACTCATAAAATCGATGCATCTTCATTCACCTTATTCAGTGGACGTGACACCATGATGCTTTTGTCTCCACCAAATTCAACCATGAAAAGTACACGCTTTCAATCAATTCAGGTGGAGAGTCAGCCAGGATGGCACACTGAAGACACAGAAAAGAACTTCCACACCTGCTTTAGAAAATGGCATGAATGAGGGAATAAATGGGTTTGAAGTAAGGGTGTATTTGCAGAGGATTAATGGCAATGCATCTTTTACTGAAATAACATTTTCAAATATAAATATTAATAAAATTTTTATTACAGCTCATAAACTAGAATATGTTAAGCTTATTTGATATTCAAATCAAGATGCTATGTAACCAGGCCGACCTGATAACTGAGCAGATTAAAGCATCTGATTAGGCAGAGTGCAATGGCTGAGGGTCGATCCCCAGCC
The DNA here is from genome assembly GCA_004027165.1 of Ctenomys sociabilis. Taxonomy (NCBI): domain Eukaryota; kingdom Metazoa; phylum Chordata; class Mammalia; order Rodentia; family Ctenomyidae; genus Ctenomys; species Ctenomys sociabilis. The sequence goes on from PVKA01038763.1 coordinate 19,230, forward strand.
TTCCATGCTGGTCTTGTCCCTGGGGTGCATTGAGACAGTGATTGAGACTGTACACATTGGCACATGCCCATAGTCCCAGCTCTTAGGAGGCTGAAAACCAGGAGGATCCCTGCAAGTCTGATCTGTGTAGTGAGACCCTGTAGGCTCTGTAGACCCTGTACTAAATACATTAAAAAAGGTGCTAGATATGCATTGATAGCCAAAGTATAAGCTATCACTATTCCTTTTCAAGCAAGGATGCTGAATTTCTAGGAATTTTTATTTCATTCTTTATTAGCATGTTTGTGGTATATCTAAAGTTGACATTCCTAGTGTAGAGTTCATAGGTCATATATCTTTTCCAACCTCTTTGCCTTCCATCCTTCTGTTTCCTCTATCTATTGATTCCATTCCCATTCAAGACAGATCTCCCTATTTTCTATGATCTTCATTTTGTTCTTTTTTTTTTCTTTTTTTTTCCATTTATTTTTATTTTATTAAAATACAAATGTCAATCAGACAGTTTCAAGACACCTTAACCATACAGAGTCGATGAATTAATACATTGCAAACTGTTTTCATAACGTTTTGGTATTGTACAAGGTGCATACATGAAATTATATTTACAGGTTTTTTTATAGCTGAATTACATCAAAGATTCAATAATTATTTACCTAGTGGATGACCATAGCACTAAAAGCCGACATAATATCCTGTCCAACCACCATTAGTGCAGATCTTGCCTCTCATAGAATTATGTAGAAGCACAGCGTTATCTATCCCAACT
>PVKA01038764.1:0-19996 GCA_004027165.1 Ctenomys sociabilis
TTTCAGAGCAGCGCAAGGTGGATCAGAAAGCAGTGGACTCACAGATTTTAGCAAAAATCAAATCTGTTCCTCAGCTCCGGGGCTACCTGCGATCTGTTTTTGCTCTGACAAATGGAGTTTATCCTCATAAATTAGTGTTCTAAATTTCTTACTAAGAACCTAATTAAATAACTGATACATTTAAAAAAAAAAAAAAAAAGAACCTGAAAGAGTAAATAAAATCTGTAAGGTACAACAGATACTGTGAAGGAGAAAGAAACTGTTCAAAGGGAAGCAACAGCTAGGATTAGGGAAAGGAGAAAAGAATGAAGGAAGGGAAAAAACATATGTGTATACACAGGACAGGACAGATAATTGTACTGCTGATTTCTACTGGACTATTGAAAGGAGCAGGTGATGCTTAATTTTCTTTTTCTTTTTAATTTTTTGATGAATTTTGCATGATTGTATCTGGCGATCTGAACAAGTAATTTGAACATAACAATATGCACAATGTAACAAACATTGTTGCATCTCTATCATTTTGTTTAGGGAAATTCTGTATTATTCTAATGGATTTTTTTATACTATTTTTATCCTCTTTAAAAAATAAGAATAAGGAAAAGTGAAGAATTAATTAAATTTGCTCAAAGCATCAAGTATCAATTCAAAGAAAAAAAAAACTAAGAAAAGGAATAGATGTATTTGTTTCTGCAAAAATTAAAGATTTCTTCTCAACTTCTCAAAGTAACAAGTTACATGAAGTTATTTTCAAAAAGCCCAAAGTATGTATGTGGGTATATATATGATGTGCATGTATATAATGTCAATAAACGTTTTAAAATCTTAAATGCCTTAATATATTTAAATGCTTACTAATCTGTAAAAAGAATCATTGTGTCAAATTTTTAAAAACAAATATAAAACGAATTACAAAAGAAAGCCAGAAGTCTGTGTAAACAAAGATCATCCAATATCTCTAATTTTTAAAAATCACAGATGAAACAATAAAATTGCTTCCCTTTGAACAATTCATTTCCTTTCCACAGCACTGAGGTGAGGAGGAGGACAGGAGAGGAGGGGAAGGAACGTATTTATATACATACTCAGGATGGCTTGGACAACTGTCCTGGGGACTTCTATTGGTCTGTGGAAAGGACCACTTAATGCTTGATTTTTTTCTCAATTTTGTATAACTCTTTTTCCCAATTATGCATGTATATATCAGATAATGTAAACTAATTTGAAGATGCTATGTAATACAGCAAATTCATATTATTCTAGTGAGTAAAATTTTGTATCATTTCTAATTTTTTATCATTATTTTGTATTCTCTTTAAAAAATAAAAACAATAAAGTCCACTTCTATTCCACAAATTTATTTGACAAAACCATTGTTTATAATATGAGCTTGTTCTCCCAAAACTTTGTATTTGTGCTAGCATTAAAAAAGAACTACTTACCTCTTCCAGCAATCCCCTTTCCAAGCAATCCTGGGGCCCCAGAGCCAGCGCAGCTCAGCCAGTGAGTGAGAGCTCCAGGCCTGCTGCACCAAAGGGAACTCTCCCAGCAATCCCATTTCCCAGTGATCCTGATTCCATCCCAGGGCCCCAGACACAGTGCAGTTTGGCCAGGAACCAACAGAGGGAAACCACAGGAGCTGCAGCAAAAAGGAACTGAACACAACAGCTAGATCCAGGCCAGGCAAAACTGGTTAATCTCAAACTTAATAGACTGGCACCCAAATCTCATTGCATGTTAAGGTTATAGCTGCACCAAAGCTCTACACCAGAGGTCAGAGGTCAGTGCTATACAAAATGACAAGGAAAAAGAGAAAAATGCAATCTCAGGCCTCGAGTCTACCAGTAAGTGCAGAGGACACTAGCTCAACAGAAATGAATGAATTAACAGAGACAAAAGCAAAGGAACAACAGCAGAAAGGTATAGAGGAACTCAGACGAGAAGTAATTCCTGAAATAAAAAAAGAAATATCTGAAATAAAGATGTTTCAAATAACATCTGAAATAAAGATTCAAATGTAGAAACATCAGGGGGAAAACCAATGCGCACCCGGAACAAGTGCAGAAAGCACTATTCCAGCTGAAACGTATGAATTAACAGCATCTGAAGCAAAGAAACAACAGCAGAAAGGTCATGAGGAACTCAAAGCAAAAATAATTTCTGAAATCAAAAAAGAATTCTTTGAAGAAAGAGAATTCTTTGAAATCATAGCTTCTGAAATACAGAAACAAGTCCGGAAATATACAGAGGAAATCCAACTTGGAAGAAACTCTGCAATAAAAGAAATAATAACTACCTCTAAAGAGACATGAATAAAAAAAGAAGAGCAAACAAAATCTAGAGCACAAAGACAGGAAGAAATCATAAAGATCAGAGCAGAAATTAATTCAATGCAGATGAAGAAAACAGATCAAAGAATCCACAAACCAAAAAGTTGGTTCTTTGAAAGACTAAATAAAGTTGATAAACCTCTAGCCAACCTCGTCAAAAGAGGAAAGAAAAAAATTCAAGTGCATGCAATTAGGAATGAAAAGGGTGAAATCACCACAGATCCAGCGGAAATTCAAAAGATTAACAAAAGTTACTTCGAGAATCGTTATGCTCACAGAATAGAAGACACAAAAGAAATGGACAGATTCCTCGAAATGTACAAACTACCAAAACTGAATCAAGAAGATATAACAAATCTCAATAAGCCAATAACAGCCAACAAAAAAAGAAATGTAATAAAAAGCCTACCAGCAAAGAAAAGTCCAGGTCCTGATGGATTCACAGTGGAATTCTTCAAGAAATTTATAGAAGATATAATCCCTACACTCCTCAAACTCTTCAATGAAATTGAAAAGGAAACAGTCCTCCCAAAATCATTTCTGGAGGCATTATACTAATTCCAAAACCAGGGAAAGACACAACCAAAAAGGACAACTTCAGGCCAATCTCCCTCATGAAAATAGATGCAAAAATACTCAATAAAATCCTAGCAAATAGAACACAGCAAATCATCAAGAAGATCATACACCATGACCAGGTAGGATTCATCCCAGGGATGCAAGGATGGATCAATATTTGAAAATCTATAAATGGAATACACTTTATTCATAGACTGAAATCTAAAAACCACATGATCATCTCAATTGATGCAGAGAAAGCTTTTCACAAAGTCCAACACTCATTCATGTTCAAAGTCCTACAGAAAATTGGAATAGATGGACTCTACCTTAATTGATGAAAGCCATCTATGACAACCCAAAAGCTAATATAATCCTAAATGGGGGAAAACTGAAATCTTTTACTCTTAAGTCAGGTACAAGACAAGGATGTCCTATGTCACCCCTCTTATTCAATATAGTTTTGGAATCATTAACAGCAGCCATTAGAAAAGAGGGAGAAATAAAAGGAATAAGAATAGGTAAAGAAGAAGTTAAATTATCACTATTAGCAGGTGACATGGTACTTTTTGGAAGACCCCAAAAATTCCACCAAGAAACTACTAAAACTGATACGGAAATTCAGTAGCATAGCAGAATACAAAATCAATACTCAAAAGTCAATAGCATTCCTCTACACAGATAACAAGCACACTGAAAGGGAAACAATACCTTTTACAATAGCACAATGTAAATGAAATACCTTGGAATTCACTTAACCAAGGAAGTCAAAGATCTTTTCACAGAAAATTACAACACCCTAAAAAAATAGATTATAGAGGATTTCAGAAAATGGAAAGGTATTCCATGCTCCTGGAAAGGAAGAACCGACATCATGAAGATGGCCATATTCCCAAAATTGCTATACAGATTTAATGCAATCCCTATCAATCTTCCACCAACATACCTCCCAGGCCTAGAGAAATTGTTCCTAAAATTTATTTGGAATCACAAACAACACAGAATAGCAAAGACAATTTTGGCCAATAAAGACAAGGCAGGAGGCATCACAATTCCTGACTTGAAATTATTCTACAAAGCTACTGTGATAAAATCAACATGGTATTGGCAATGAAACAGATCTGAGGATCAATGGAATGGATTAGAAGATGCAGAGGCATCTACGAACATACTCAGCAATCTGATCTTCGACAAAAGGGCCAAACAAGCTTACTAGAAGATAGCCTCGTTAACTAATGGTGCTGGAAAGCCTGGCTTTCTACATGCCAAAAACTAAAACTTGACACAGCTCTACCACCATGCACTAAGATAAACTCAAAATAGATTAAAGATCTAGACATTAAAGCAGAAACACTCAATCTCCTGGAAGAGAAAGTAGGAGGAACTCTTGAAGACATAGGGGTAGGTATAGAGTTCATGAACAAACATATATTTGCACGGGAAATACTTGAAAGAATCAACAATTAGGATCAACTCTCCTTGAGGAGCTTCTGCACATCAAAAAAATTGTCAACAAAGTGAAAAGACAACCCACAAATTTTGAAAAAAATCCTAACTAATAAGCAATCAGACAAAGGTCTGCTGTCTAGAATGTATAAAGAACTAAGACATAGCAAGGCCCTCAAATTTAAAGACCCAATTCAGAAATGGGCATCTGAGATGAATACACACCTCTCAGAAGATGAAATTAAAGAAGCGAATAAATATATGAAAAAATGTTCCGCATCGCTAGCCATCTGTGAAATGCAAATAAAAACAACACTGAGATACCATCTCACCTCAGAAAGAATGGCCATCATAATGAATTTAATCAACAACAAATGTTGGAGAGGTTGTGGGGAAAAGGGAACACTGCTGGTGGGAATGTAGACTGGTACAACCATTGTGGAGATTCCTCAAAAGAGTAGGACTGGAAATTCCATTCAAACCAGCTATCCCCTTACTGGGAATTTTCTCAGAGGAACTGAAAACATTATATCATAGTGATATATGTGTACCTACGTTTATAGAAGCACAATTTGTGATAGAAAAATCTTGGAAACAACCAAGATGTCCATCACATGAGGAATAGTTGAAAAACATGTGTTATTTCTATATAATGGAGTATTACTCAGCTATTAAGAATGATAAACTCGAAGCATTTATACTGAAGTGGATGCCACTTGAACATATACTCACAAGTGAAATAAACCAGACACACATGTGCAAATATCGTATAGTCTCCCTAGTAGAAGAAGTCAAAAGAAGAAATACATATAGAAATGTACAACAGCAACTAAAAAGAATTGAGTCAGATAGGGCAAACTGAACATCATATGCTGCAGGGTACTAATTATCTTTTCTTCTGGATCGTTAACAACCTAAGTTCACAGATCAAAATTGGAGAAATAGAAGAGCTGCAAGGCCAGCCAACATTTAGGCCCTAGCCTTTGAAGGTCAGCGAAAAGTCAGGACATAGGTAAACCTGTACTGTAACATCATGAAACTCAGTTGTGCCCCAAATTTTCTGATTAAGGAGAATATGGAGCCACAGAGGAAAGAGACTGATAATGTATGGTGTGCCTAGGGAGAGTCACATAGAGAGAAAACTTTCTCTCAGTCTCTCACAGAGAGCAAACTGGTCAAGCATTGGCTGTGACTCATCTACATGGATGACATAGACAAAGGATCTACAGAGTAAGGTACAGGATTACAAGATAAACCCTGAGGGGACTTCACTGACCTCATCAGAAACAAAAGCTACATCTTTTGGTATATAGGTCTTGCTGTATGTCGGTCTTAAACATACAGCAGAAAACTTTAAAAATGAGGTATATAACATAGGGCCATAATAATAAGTTGAGCTGTAAATGGGTATAGTAAACAACTCCTTCAGATAACTCACTATTATTGTGGAATGCTGGACTATGTTGGATTGTGTCGCCGAGTTCAGGCACCTAAATTGGTTTAATGACAATGGAGTGCTCATCTTTAACAGGTACAGATAAAAAAAAAAAAAAAAGAGGGGGTTATACAAAGGAAGAATCATGATGTGTGTGTATAAGCAGTACAGTTAGGATAAATATGCTGTGCTTCTGCATAATTCTATGAGAAGCAAGATTTGCACTAATAGTGGTTGGACAAGATAATATGTTGGCTTCTAGTACTATGGACAAACATTAGGGAGATAAGGTAGAAAGTATTAATTATTGAATATGTGATATAATTCAGCTATAAAAATAACTATATAGCTGTAGTCTCTTCATTCACTGATTAGAGACATCTGCTATAATAATGTCTGTAAGTATAATATCATGTATGCATCTTGTACAACACCGAAATATTACGGAAACATTTTGCAGTGTATTGATTTATCAACGCTATCCTGTTAATTTGTCCTGAGAGTGTCTCATTGGTATTTGTTCTTCAATAAAAATAATAACAATAAAAAAGAAAAAGAAAATTATAATAAAAAGAAAAAAAAACTATTTTAAGCTGTGGGCATATTTAAGTAAAACTATGATTGTGATCTTAAAAAACAATAAATTTGTATTTTATTTCAAAACTTTTCTTCTAGAGGATCATTATCTGGGCTTTACAAGTGGAGCGAAGTAGAAATTCATATTTACTGGTGGCAGGAGAATTGTTGAAAGCCAAATACTGAAATCCACTCTTCCCCACTTCTACTCTCCACACTTGGAGTAGTCTTGTCCAATGGGCAGGCATGGCCAGCAAACACTCACTGGCTTCCCATTGCTTCTGGAATAAAGCTTTCCTCAGAGTACCACCAGTGGTTCTCACATCCTTGTGTCTGCTCTACACCAGCAAGACCCCTGCTCTCTGCCCTCAAGTGAAATGCAACCTATCATCACAGTGACCAGCAAATCATTTTAATTTGGGGGAATAAAATACTATGACATAAAATCTAAGTCAAATTAACTACCATTATATAGTTAATGGTAAAACAACAACATCCCTCCTAAATTTAGAAATTAAGTAACAATATAATATCCAAAATGACTTTTTGCAAATTTCTGGGAGTTCTAATTCATTGAATATGTTCAAGCTCTCATGGAGTATCAAATGTTTTCCTAGATTGTACCACAATTTCTCTTACTCCAGCTTTCACAAGTGTGAGCCTAGACTACTCCTCTTCTGTTGCCTTTTATTCCTCCCAGGTTTTAGCTCAATCTTTAATTCTCAAGGAGACTTTTCCCATCTTCCCTGATTAGAAGTTCTCCTAGGAAAGATTCTTCAGCTCCCATAAGCTTCTCTATCCTGGCATGTGTTGCAGTTCCAATTTTATGTTCACTTAGGTTGTCAATCAATATCTCGTTCCTTTATCTCTGGGCTTTCTGAGAGCAGTGGCCAACATCTTCATGTTTGCTACTGCTGCCTGGATAACTTGAACCACAGGAGATGCTTAATAAATATTTACTGAAATAAGAACACAGTACTAGTTTCTCTGGGTTCTACCAAGATAACAAGGCCTAATGCCTTGTCCATGCATAGTTTGAGAGGAAAAGAGGTACAGAGCACACGCATCTCTGGAGAGCCCTAGGCCTTCCTGAGCAGCAGTGAATTGGCCATCCTTCAGCCACTGGACCATGCTGTGCCCAGTTTTAGTCTCACATTCCCAAACTCTAAGGTGAACTGATAAGTTTCTCCCTACTAAACTCTCCCTCATTAGTGTCAGTCTCTCTAAGAGCCTTCTCAATCCTGATACATTGTTTCCTATCACTCTAGGTCTAGTGTCACAATTAGTTTTTGTTTAAATTATTGATGAGTGCTACATAATTACAGTGATGACAATAAAAGTATTTACTATTTTAGAGCCCTTATCAAAAGCACCAGAATTTAGGGAAGCCTTTTCATCTGTTAACTGCTGTCACCTTCATAACAAAGCTCTGAGCTACTTTGATCTGAATCATTAGAGATGATAGTATATCTGCGGCCCTGCTGATCCCTTACTGTCTCTAAGACCATGTGGCTCACCCATGCGTGGATGAAGATCTGAACTAAGACCTCTATGTCTGCTGAGCCATTTTTACACAACTGAGGCTTTTCAAATGTTTTTAGCCAGTAAAGTCTATTATTTCAGCTAAATCTTACACAGAAGGCTACAAAACAGCTAAAATAAAAATGTATTTCTGCCTAGCATAACTTCAGAATCACTGCAGCACACTGGCTAATATTCACCAAAGAAAACCTAAGCCAGAAACCTACATGTACCCCTAGAAATCTCTTTTATATTCACAACATGGTAACAATTGTTCTAAAACATTCTAGAATATTCTGGAACATTTTAGGATGCACTGGAGAACCCTCTAACCATGGACACAGTCCACTCTTCACTGTCTAATACTATCGTCACTAGATACATGCAGTTATTGAACACCAGAAATATAACTAGTGTAACAGAAAAACTAAAATTTTAGGGTGTTTTTAGTTTTAAGATACATTTCAATGAAAATATCCAGGCATGACCAACAACTATGATGTTAGACAACACAGTTCTACAGATTACAAGTTCGCTGTATTACACATTCCAGTCTCCACCCCAGACTTCCTTATCAGTTTCAAAATACAGTAGATAAGGGGAAAAAACATAATCTCAGACATGAAGAAAAGTCTGGAACAGAGTGCTCAGCAAAGAACTGTGTACTCCCTTTCCTTTCACAGCTTTCCATGAAGTGAGGTTGGAGCTTTGTGACTAGATTTGGCTGAGGAACTGAGGAAATTAGGCATTGTTCCTCCAGGCTGAGGCACCTAAATCTTAGTGAGCTGCTGTAGCCCTCTCTCCAGTTGGAGACTGTGTGTTTCAGCATGCATAAAATGATAGGAGAGACCCTTTCACACAGGAGAGAAATAAACCTGTATTTACTTTGCCCCCAGAGATTTTAGAGCTAATTGTTATGGGACATCCTCTTGCATGGGCTGACAAACAAATGGTAACAGAGAGTACTTAGAACTCTTAGCAAAACAATAGCAACAGGGAAACAGCTAAAGCCCAGGCACAGAGGGGATGTGAAACCAGAGATAACAGGCCAAGGTGAATCATCACTATTCTGCCAATAGCGGCACTTATTTCCATGTCTTACCCTGGTGGAGAGGAGAGCATTTTACAAAAATCAGCCTCCAGGTCCCAATGGCAGATAATTAGGAATAGTAATCTCTGTTCTGTTATCCTCTGGTTTGCTTCTAAAGAATAGTTGTCCACACTAAGCTTGCTTCTTTCCTTGGGAAACAGACTTAATCCAATTACATTATGTAAGTGGAGATTATAAAACTTGCATTAACAGTGATTCCTCAGGCAGCCCTGTACCCTTGGAGCTGTCGCTTGGAAATTGTTTAATGGGACAGATGTGGACCTTTGGTATTGAGGCTAATGTGGACAATAGACATTTATGACCACAGCTTGCCAGGCAGACCTTTTTTTATTTTTTTGTTAGAGCCAATTCCTGACTGATAAGTGGATTCCACTAATCCCTACCCGTTCTCTGCTCCTCTCAATGGCTACATGGATATTGTGAGCTAAGACCTATGGCATTTTTTGCTAAAAAGATGAACTTATTTATAGAATGTCCTTCCCCCCAGGACACTCAGGGCCACTCAGAAATTTCTGCCAGGGAACTCAAGTGTCTCATCTTAGGTGGGACAAAGCCCTGATGCTCATTCTGAGTCCTTCAGCTGTATGACTACAGGAGAGTTCTGGACCCCGCCGGGTAGCATACCACAGGATAGCATTCAGTGCAAGGCTGGATCCCAGCTGTCTCCTCCAATCTCTGCCTTCTGAGTGAGTCATTCTCTCTGTTCCTCAAGGCGAGAAAATACTGCTTTAATCTCCTCAGATCCCCTACTCCAGTCAGTGTGTCCACACCCCACTTCTACAAGCTTTTACCCCATTTCCTTCAGGAAAACACCCATGGGCCCCAGGAGCCTCTTCACCCAATCAGATCAAGAGAGCAAAGAGGACTTAGGCAATGCTGCTGAACTTTTTAGAGACCGAGTACCCAAACTGCAAGCCAAACCCAGTTACTTACAACAAAGTGCAAATACCTCTATTAAACCTGAATACTGAGATTAACCTTAAGAGACAACTACTCATACATTAATATCTTTTGTCTTAAAAGGAAAACAAATGGCACCCACGCCTTCGCCACTACTGGCCCTGGAGCCCAGGAGCGCAAAGAACTTGGCGGGTCCAGCACATCAGTGCCGTGATTTCTGCAGGACACACACAGGCTGCTGAGCACCTCCCCTCTGGAACTGCTGCTCGGGAAGGAGCCAGCATGGCCGCCCTGGCCTGGCTGCTCCTCCGGCCTCTTCTTCTCTTCATTCCTATGCCAACTTGCTCAGGGAATCCTTCGTACTCCTGAATGCACGTTCCATTCTAGTTTTCAACTACCTAAAGGTCTTCAAAGAGTGTACGAAGGTTTCCATGTCCCCACATTTAATTTTCTGTATTACTAGCAGACTACAATAATACCAGCATTCATCATTTCTATAGAATCCATACCAAAAAAATTAAGGAAAAGCCACACTTATTGAAATATCCTTAATTTCTAACCTCACATCCCTTTCTGCTCTGTGATCCCAGGGTACTACCTGACGTTTAGTCATCATGCCTTCTGAGTGCTCTTAGCTGTGACCACTTCTCTGACTTCCCCGTTTTCCATAATCATGGTAGCTTTGGGGAGTGCAGATCAGCTAGTTTTCAGACTGCTCTTCAATTGGGATGTGTCCAGGGGTCATAGAAAGAGACGAGGAAGCCCACAGAGGTAAGAGCCTGCTTACCATGTGCTGCAGAAGCCCCACACTCTAAGTGTAAGCTATCTCCCCAGCCCTTGTCCTGCCTTTTTAAAGGAAATCACATGTGCAGCTCATGGATTGGAGAATTATGAATTGTTTGAAATGCTTCAGTATAACTGATTTGTCTTTTTTCCACACAATCATTTATTTATGTCAACGTGGGAAGTTATGGGGAAGTTGTGTTATGCTTCGGAGTATAACCCAAATACACCAGGCTTCTTTAGTCAGATTGTCCCTGTTCTAGCTGTCAGGGCTCTTGCACTTGGCTCCTCTGTTCCTTTAACACATTACTACCACTTAGACTTTTTTCTGTTTTTACTTTAGTCTTTGGCCCATCCCCATTTCTGGCACTACAAGATGCAGCGAATTCCTCGCATATGTCCCCACCCCAGTTCCAAAATCACCCATTTCCCCCAGAAGGCTTCCTTGGTTTTATTACATAGTAGTATTAAAAACCAACATCTGGCTGCTAGGTGTGTTCATCACAGCTAGCATTTCATTGCTTCTAGGCATTCCTAGCTACCGTGGCAAGAAAATAAATAAATGTAGGAAGCGTGTGTTAATACTCATCAGTGCACATGTATGCATGTCCGCCTCTCATTGTCTGTGCTCAAGAAGCCTGCATGTGCCAACCTCATGCTGACCCCTAATCCAGTGCTCTAAGGTCACTCGAGCCGTCTCACGTTGCCTGACTCTAACCTTTTCCAGTGTGCGTGTGTTCAGGTAGCAAGCCCGCGCCTGCACATGCAGGATCACCAGGTGAAGGACTGCATCTGTCCTCCTCCCTTGCAGCATTCATTTGTATCCCAGGTTAAAGTCAGATAGGCCCCTTCTTTCCCTCAACACTTTCGCTGTGGTGATTTTTAACATGCTTGTAGCGCAGTCAGGTGCGATGTTCTTCATCCTGTCTCAGGATCCAGATTACCCAATGATAGTTTTTATTTGCTTGCAGAGTCATTCTCATTATGTTTCTTTTATTAAAATGCTTCCAATATGTAATTATATTCATTTTGGTGACTAGGGCCACCTATGTATCACATTTTGATATTTTTTCAATTATTTATTTATTTATTTGGTACAGGGTCACATTACGCAGCTTGAACTCATAGTGATCCTCCTGTCTCAGCCTGCCCAGAGCTGGGAATGCAGGCATGTGCCATCATGTCCAGTTTCGGTGGCCAGCTCAGAGTACCTGGGGTTCCAGGACCAGCGTGGCAAGTGGTACCAGGGATTGAACTCAGGTCCTTGCGCTTGCCAGGCAGGTGCTTAGACTGCCAAGCCATCTTCCCAGCCCCAATATCTTTATCAGTTTTACTCCCATTCCTCTCCTTTTGCTCCCATCTCCTGAATTCCTTGGACCCTCTTCCCTTCTCCACAAAGTCTGCCTCTCTCTTCGCTACCATCTATCTTTTTTTGCTCTGTACATTATTTATGTTTGGGCTTCTGATCTAGAATAAACCATGTAATATTTAGCCTTGTGTACCTGATTTATTTCACTTAGCAATATGATCTCAGGATGCTTCCATTTTTCTAAACATGACTCAACTTGATCCCTCTTTATGGCTAAGCAGCCCTCTGCTGTGCACATATGCCACATTTTCCTTAACCACTCAACTGTTGATCAACATACCACATACAGATTGCATTCATAGTCCAAAATATCTCCTATGCTTGCCTCATGCAGCATTTTTCATCAGCTCAAGTCCTTGACAATTGCTGATTTGTTACTGTCTTTGCACTTTTGTCTTTTCCAGAAAGTCATATAAATGGAATCTTATGGTATAGAGGCCCCACAGTTCACACACTCAATTCTCTCTGTGACTCTGGTCACACACTGAACTGGACAAGATACAAATCAAAGGCCAACACTGAACGACAATTGAAATTGATACCATTATATTTACTTTTAGATGGCCTCTATCACTTGGAAATATGAACTAAAACTCCATCCATATCTCTGCATGATTCAGTAACTCATTTGTTTTATTTATAAATAATGTTCCATTGCTCAGATGTACTAAAGCTTGTTTATCCAAAATAAAATCCAAGAATATTAAGAGCATCCTGATTGCTTCTAGGTTTTTGCAATTATGAATGAAGCGCTAAAAACATGCACAGATTTTTGTGTTGGCAATTTTGGGGAGTAATTGGGCAATCCTCAAAGTGTGGTTGCTCCATTGTGTGTGCCATATTTAGCACTGTGAGAAGCTGTCAAGCTGTCTTTCAAAATGGTAGTGCCAGCTTACATGGCCAGCAACAATCATTGTTTTGTTCTGCATCTTCATCAGCATTGGTATTATCAAATATATTTTTAATTATAACCACCGTAATGATACCTTATGCTTATGTTTCCCTAATGACAAATCATGAGCTTTTCTCACATGCTTGTTCATCATCACTATATCTTCTTTGGTGAAGATCCCAGTGCTTTTGAGGATCTTATGATTGTGTTGTTCTCCTGTTGTTGAGTCTTAGAATTTTTGATAGTTTGAATATAAATACTTCAGCAGATTCTATGCGATTTGCACATATTTTCTTCTAGTCTCTTTTAATTCTTTCATGTATCTTTAATGAAAAATAAGTTTTTCATCAAGTCCAAATTAAAGTTTTATTTCACAAACCAGCTTTTGGTGTCATATCTAAGAGCTTATCATCACAGCAAGATAATGAAGATGTTTGTTTTCTTTTTTTCAGGTTTTATGATTTTATATCTTACATTAAGGTCTATGATTAATTTCAAGTTAATTTTGTGTAATGTGCATTTTTTGTCACATGGATGACCAGCTCAGCACTATTTGCTGTTAAATTTCCTTTAGTGCCTTATAAAACCTCAGTTGACTGCACTTGAGCGGGTGTCTGGGCTGTCTATTTTGTCACTGATTTGTCTGCTCCTCCACACTATGAAGATGTCTCAGTACATTTGTAAGTCTTCAGATCAAGTAGTAAGTCTTCATAGTTCATTCTGATATTTCAGTATCATGTTGCTTATTCAAGGGTTTCTGCCTTTGTACCTAAACTTTAAAAAAACTTGAAAATATCTACAAAAGAGTACAACAGGATGTTGACTGTGTTGGGATTAATTTGTATTTAATAACAAATCTTCTAATCCATGAATATATAATGTGTCTATTTAGATCTCCTTTGACCTCACTCATTGTTCTTTAATTCTTTCTCTGTGTACAGTCTGTACTTACTTTATTAGATTTATGCTCACATTGCTCAGTTCTATTTTTAATGGCTCTAGTGTAAGTGGGCCTTCTAACCTGCTGCAGTCATCGGTAGGTCCAAAGGGTGGTTTTTCCACAGATCTTTGGGACTTTTCTCCATAAACACCAGGTGTGTGTGAGTAATGTTTCATTGCTTCCTTTGCAATGTATGTGCCTTTATTCTCTTGTCATATTGCACCAGGTGGCACTTGGAGCATGATGTTTAACAGGATTGTCAGAAATGATATCCTCACTCTGCTCCTAATCTTTGAAAGTTAATTTGCAGTTTCTCACAGTTAAGTATGAGGTCAATTATAGATATTTTGTAGATAGGTTTTAATAAGCTGAGGAAGTTCTCTACTGCTGGTTTGCTGGATTTTTAAAATCGTTATTCATTTGAAATGGATTTTCACACATGCTTGTTTTACAAATCATTTGTTATCACATAACTTTCCTTCCTTAGCTTATTCACTCACTGGATTACAATGATTTATTTTTGAATGTTGAGCCAGTCCTGCATATTTAAAATGGATTCCATTTTGTAGTAATTTTTGGTAGTTGGATTAGATCTGTAAAAATCTTGAGAATTTTTACATTTATGTTCATGAGAAGCACTGGGTTTATACTTTTGTTACAAATAGTCATTAGTTGGTCTGAGAAAGCACTGGCATTAATAAAATGCCTCACTTTCTTCAGTCTTATGGAAGACATTTTCAAGTACTAGTAACTCCACAAACCACATGAATCTATTCTCTAAGAAGCACAATGTGACAGCCCCTGACTCACCTGTACAATGGTGCTATTATGAACTGCTTCCTCGTGGGCTTGTTCTGAGCTAAGGCAACAAGTATTCCAAGCATCCCACCCAGACCCCATGGCAGCCAGCCCTCCCATCCCCCAGCCCCTCAGAGTTTTGGAGCTAATAGCTTACACTCCTGCTTGGTGTTATACTGACCAGAACTGCTTCATCTGGAAGTGGAAACAATCCCCCACAAGTCACAAACAGCGCCTGGCAGGTGGTGACTAAACAGCAAGAACAGAAAACAAAACCATCTTTTCCTCAGTCATGGGCCAACCTCCTGGCATACTTTATTCCTCACAGCTTCTCCCCACCTTCCAGTCAGGTCAAAGGCAGGCTTTATCTGTTCTTTCCTCTCCTTATGCTGCCTCCCTCAGAGGCCTTTTCTTCAGAGCAATTCCTAAGTAAATACATGTGCCCGAGTCCATGATCAGATACGGTTTCTAATCCAAACCTAAAGCAATGGGCACACAGGATGATCCTAACATCAAATGATTCTGACATCGGATGCTGGCAGATGGACAGCAAACACCTCCATCACTAGAGCCGTGTGGACCACGAATGGCCCTTGTTGGGTGGTCATATGTAGCTGCAAAGACTTTTTCCTAGGGTGAGTTGTGACAATAGAAAGGGAGGCACTAGTTCAGATGCCATCTCCATGTTTAAAAGAAACAGGGAAGGAGGAGATAGAAATTACATTGACTGCAAAATTAAGTTACTGCTTTTAGCAAAGCACTGATGGCTGTACTGAAGAGACAAATGACAGAGAAAAATATATTTTTTTGAATTCCAAGGAAAATTACACTGAATGCACCAGCAGGTGGCTCTAGGATTCCCATCTGATCCAATGATGCTCTAGGAAGCCTTGCAATCTAGTAGGATCTCACCAAATGATGCCTCAGTCTCTCTGTGTAGAACATCAGAGCTTCTAGCTGCTAAGCCTAACATTAAAACAAAAATAGTCAAATCTGGTATCAGATTCACAGGCCTAAACAAGGAAGAGCTCAGGGAATCTTTGATGTTAGCGTGTGTGGGTTTTGTCGAGAGATGGTCCCTCTGTCACAAGGCTTACAGCTTTTCCCATTTCAATTAATTGGAACCCATAGAAAAGCAAATACTGTGAAATAAAAGACCCAAACATCTGGGCCCCCCATGCATGATCCAGAGGAAAGCATTAATGTGATGCAGCCACAGCTTGTCGATGAGAATTTTAAGAGCCTTTATTTTTAAGAACTATTGCTCAGGCAACATGTAGCTTTAAAAAAAAAAAAAAAGCTTATCATACAAATCAGGCTTAGGTGATGGTCTGCTTTAAATTGCAATTTATCAAGGCATATCTGGTGCCCTATTGGATTGCAGCAAGTGTCTCTTCAGGGTCAGCCAGCATATTAGGGTGCAGTGGTAGGCAGAATAAGCACAAGTAAATCCTGTCTTCACCAAGCACAGAGTCTAACTCCATTTCAAAAATTCATGACCCACCAGGAGAACATGAAGACAAAGTTGGCGCCAAGAGGATGCTCATGGGCACAGCCAGTTGGAGGTATTGTCACCTTCTTTCCTGCCTCTGGGGCTCCCCACCAGACAAGGTCCAAGAAACCTGACTGAGCAGCCCACACCTTTGAGGAGATAGCAGGGGAGATGGGAGCAGAGAAGATCCAAGGGACACCAGAGCAGTCAGTGCACAGGCACAGCCCAGGAATGCGAAGCATGGGCCCCTGGCAAACAGCTCCTCCTGCCAGAGCAGGCTCCAGGACTCCCTCGGAATGTATCTTCAATGTGGTTTTCTCCCACTGTTTTCCACTCTTATCTGGCTTTGTGCCTTCCCACGTAGCTTCTTGAGGACAATGCCCACATTTCCCTTTCTTCTCTGGGACCTTTTTGGAGCCAATGATGTCCCATGAGAACCCCTGGCTTTTCGCTGTGACAATACCGACAGCAATGAAACCTATAAGGCTATGGCCATAGCACCCTGAACACACTCAATCTTGCCTGAAGCCTATGAAATGTGGACTTCCAACTTACATCCATGGGGACCCCCTTTGAAACACAAGGGCATGAGACTGTTGAAGAAAAGGCAACCGGAAAACAGTGACTGCCACCCCAAGGAGAATGGTGGATGACCTGGACTGTTACAACTAAATGCTTCCTCGGTGCTACCCAGGAAAAGATCTACATGTAGCATCTGACTACCTTGGCTCTAACCCACCCTAGCTGGGAGGAGGATGCCAACTACACCAGTGGCATCAGCAACAAGAAGGTCACTGGAGACTCTAAGCACTTTACTCAGGGTGCTTCATTTAATAGCCTGCCGATATTCTGTCATCTATTTCTCACACTTCACATAATATTCCAATTGACAAAATCAGCATAGAGCTTTTGTTCAATATATTTCATCTCTTTCAGACCTAAACTGATATTATTTTAGCATTTCTGGGCTTACTTATCTCATTTAATACTGAAATTGATATTATTACTATTCTGTATTTTATTTCCATTATTTTACATATTTTTATGCCTTTTGTCACACATACTACTGGAATTACCAGTGTCGCTTCAGCTATATAACACAAGATTACGAATTATCACCTTAAATCACACAGCACATCAGCAATGGAGCGGGACTAAAGGGCAGCCTGCCCCCACACACAAAGTGTGCCCCTTCCACCTGCAATACTGACGTCAGAAGCCCCAGGCCTAGGCTACACACCACAATAACTATCCTGTGGGTACACTTTGCATTTGATCTCCACAACTCTATGTACTATTTTCTTTTTTTGAAAAAAAAATAATATATGCTTATTATATAAATGAACATTTATACCTGAATTTCTATAATATATATATATATATATATATATATATATATATATGTGAAAATACACACACACCTTGAATCATACTGTGTACTTTTTCCAGTAACTTCCTTTAAATTTAATTAAAATTAATTAATTTATTCTATAGTAAATCACAACTATATATATATATATATATATATATATATATATAAATAAATAAAATATGAAGAAACTATGTACACTTGGTTTCGAAAGTGATCATATTGTGTATCTACCATCAGGTCTATAAATAGTAAATTCTAAGCCTCCCAGAAACTGGAGGGGGTGCTATTTTCAATCTCTGCTTCACTGATCTCAAAATTGGCACTGAGATAAGCTGTAGTAATTTAGGGAGATGTCTACTATCCAAACAGCTGCAAGGAGTCTAATTCGGCTAAAAATAGAGGGCCTGGGGAGTTGCTACACTGGGGCTAAGGACTCATCCTCCCGGTGCTAAGGACTCAGTGCCTATGCCTGAGGACTTAGCCTAGATTCAGAAAGAAAGAAGAGTGAGTGATGATACAGTGGCAATAGACTATGAAAAGTAACTTTTCCTGAGCTTCTTAATCAGAAGAAAAGACAAAATCCAGCAGTGGAAAGTACAAATCTGAATTCTTAGGAATTAAAGTTTGTTTTGTTTTCATCATGTTTCAGAGTCCTGTGATACAGAAACCAGTACTACTGCCTCAGAGAAATAGTCATAAACAAGACAAAGCATAGCTGCTTGCTTCACACAAAAAGAACACGGACATGGGGTGTGGAACGCAAAGCAGCTCCATGGCTTCCAAGAGCCAGAAGACTGAAGGTGAAACTTCAGGTTGCCCTGGTGAAGGAGAAGTGGAGCAGAGCAATGGCCCGGGGCTTGGAAGGCCAGTGACAAGAGCAGAGTCTGCAGTTGGAGAGAAAGGCTCCCACAGGCTTGGGGAAGAGCATACTGCGAACTGACGTAGGTGACCAAGGAAAGAACAAAGACCTGGGTTCATAGTGCTCTCCACAGGGAGGACTAAGTAGAAGCTCACATTCCTCAGCAGCTGAACTTTGGGCTCTAGGGTCTGATGGGGAAGAACTAGTATCCTGCTTGTGCCAAATCTCACTTAGCTCTGGAAGGCCACACTGCAGGCATCTGTGGGGCTGACTTGATTGTCTCTTGCAAGCTACCATTGATAGCACCAGCCTCTCGGCTTTATCATCCTCTACCTAGCCTCTCCCTCCCTACTGCCCCCCAACTTCAGCCTTCTTATTATCCCTCTCCCTCTTCTGCTCTTCCTTCTTCCAAAACATTTACCATCTTCTAACATACTGGATATGTTGTTGTGTGTGTTGTTTATTGTCTGACCCAATCCCCCACGTAGGCTAGAATGCGAGCATTTGTGGGATGGTTCAAGGACATATTTCCAGGGCTAGAAATACCTAACATGTAGAAGAATTTAGTGAATACTTGCTCAGTATTAGCTCAATTTTCCAATTAAGTTATCCACTTTCACACTAAGTTTCTGATACATTTTGTTTTTAAGATGTATGATTTCCAAATATTTTCTCCAAGCTTACAGGTTGTCTGTTATTTCCTCAGCCAACCAAAAGCTTTTTAGCTAGATGTAATCTCATTTGTCTATTTTTCTCTTATTGCTTATGCTTAGGACAATATTTCAAAAATTACCACTAAACCAATGCTGTAGAGCTTTTCTCCTTTTCTCCTATTCTAGAAGACTTTCAGTTTTAAGTCTTATATTTAAGTCTTTAATCCATTTTGAGTTCAATGTTGCATAGTCTCTAATTTTATTCCTCTAAATGTGTATATTTGGTATTCTATCATTTTCCTATTTATTGAAGAGGTTGTCTTTGACCCATTGTGATTCTCTGTTTTTGTGAAAAATCAACTGTCCACAAGATGAGGCTGTTCTAGGCCAGTGCTCTGGGGGTCCATCTCATGTTAGGACTGGCCTGCTTGCAGTGGCATTTTGTAGAGTATTTTGAAATCAGGTAGTTAGGGCTTCAAACATTGTTTTTTGTGTTCATCACTCCCTTAGCTTTTGGGGGTTTTTACAAGGCTCCATAAAAGCTTAGGCTTTTTTTTTTCTCTATTTCTGTGAAAAACATAACTGAGATTTTGATAGAGACTTGCACTGAATCTGTAGTATGGGCATTTCAACAATGTTAATTCTTCTAATCTGTGAACATGATGGGTTTATTTATATGTTATTATTTGCATAATGTTTCGTAGTTTTTAGTGTACAGGTATTTTACCTCCTTGGTTGAATTTATTCTTAAGCATTTTATTTTTAGCTATTGTAAATGATACTTTTTTCTTGATTTCTTCTTCTGGTAGTGTAGTTCACTATTAGTGTATAGAAATTCTACTGATCTTTATGTTAATTCTGTATCTTCAACTGCACTAAATTTGTACATTAGTTCCAATAGCTTCTTGAAGGAATCTTTATGGATATCTTTATCTCTGTCTATCTGTCTCTCTTTCTTTCT